>VWZG01013667.1:73344-95559 GCA_013396735.1 Grallaria varia | reverse complement strand
GTGAAAAAAAAAAAAAAAAAAAAAAAAAAAAAAAAAAAAAAACAACAACAAAAAAAATCACTTCCTAAAGGCAATTTCTTTGGCTTTGTTTGTTGAAAACCTCCATGCAGATCAGAAAGACCTCCTGCTAGGGCCAATATTATTATAATTTTGAGAAGAGTGGTAACTTGTAGAAGTTGTCAGACCAGATTTATGAACAATTGCAAATTGTGGCTGACTATTTTAGTAGCAAATAACTAGGAACAAGTGCAGACAGTACTTACCAAAACAACTAGAATAAGGTTAACATGAGGGCAGTCTTGGTCTGGAATTTTATATTTGTTGACAAGGGACAGTTTTTCATTTAGTTCACACATCCTCCTTTCCTTTTGCATTTCTGTGATCAAATCACCATAAAAAGAGGCAGGCACTGTATTTAGAACTTCTGAATACATATTCAGGGCATATAGATTTCTCCATTAACTACAGCTATCTCCTAAATTCTCAACTGAATTTAGGCACTATAATAGTCTAGCTAAACCAACTGTATTTTTTCAGACTTCTCAGTACCTAGAATATTTGCTGGTGATGTGACTGAGGTCATAATACCCATTAATTTAATTTCTTCTTAATACTGAAGAAATAAATTGCATTTGTTACTTAAAAGACATTCTAAGACACTTTGTGCCATGACTTTCACTGATTAATCTGTAAAATAATTCATGAATGTTTCACAAAAAGTTATCCTATAGAAATTACAAATACCTGGTATTATAATATCTGTCATTATTTCTCTAAGTCTTTCTGAATCTCCTTAAGACGCCTCAGGTGAGGTGAAGAGAAAAGAAGTCCACTCAGTACTCGCAATTGCTAATGATCTGCTTGATTAGGCAACTGTGTGATAGCCAGAATACTATCACATTTTCATAATGTTACTTAAAAATTCCTTAAATTCAGGAAGCAGGGGAGCAAAGAGTAAGGGTTTGTTTTGAGTTTGGTTCGTTGGTGTCCCCACCCCCCATATATTCATATACCTGAAATACTAAGTTAGAAAACACTTCCAATGGTTTAATGATGAAGTCTGTTGCCCAGAAAGAGCTCAGACCTCCCCAGGTTAACAGAGGCGCAGAGCTGTGTGTGGGCAGCTGTACTGCTTCCAGAGGTTTCAGACCACGTGGATCTTCAGCAAGAAAGTGCAGCTAGGAGGAAACCAGTATGACATAAAGACAGTCCCTTAAACACCTTGAGATCCTGGATCTATGCCTGCTGAGGCAGAGCGTTCCAACACAGACTCAGCCCAAGTGGACCCTCTGAGTGGTCTAGCCAGGCCAGCTCCCAGGGAATCAGTCTTTCACACTGGATCCTTCATGCCCATTAGGGCAGAAGCAGTGTCATGGCACTTCCCAGATGGCATTCTGCTGCAGTGCTAGATATTGGCTGAGATTCTATGCTGGCAAGGCCACAGCCTTGCTTTTATGAGTCACTTCGTCCAAATGCGGGTAAAGTAAAGCAGTGACTCTGCAGGAGCCAAACTAAGTCTGGCATGGCTATTGCTGACATAAAATTCGAAAGCCTGCCTCACCAAAATGTGTTCTTTGCAGACACACAGGGAACAGGAGTTCTCCATATAGCTCTTTCCAGTAGCCATATAAAATTTTCTATTGCTCATGGTCTCCGGCCCACAGTTACTGGCCAGCTATTCTAAGGAATGCTTAGCAGACAGCAATTTGATACAGAAAAAGGTATGCCAGGAGGCATTCAAACAGTTTAATGGCTTCAGTGGTGTAATTCCAGTGCATGGCAATATTACCCATTGCTGCCTAATGTGCCACTATAGATGTAGCATGTTTTCTCGGTTTAGTCAGTAGCCCAGCTTCATATTATTCAAGTTAGTGGAAAGTTGATTGCAGTCCACATTAGGCAATAAATTCTATTGCCTATGTTCCATATGGTAATATTTCATTGTGTTTTTTGCTTTCATATAACTTTTAGGAAATGTTTACTTTGGGTCAAATACACTTTGCAGAATTCTGCTGGGATAACCGAATTAGAGAGCAGTGGTTGAAAAAAAAAAAAAAAAAAAGGAAAAGAAAAAAAGTACAGGATCATCTCGAAATTTTCTGTTTCTGGCAAGGGCCCTATCTACTGAAGTAGCAGATACATCATCAGAAGCTAGATTAAAATACTTTTATTATGTTATCCTTCCAATGTGCTCTATGGTGAACTTGCCACCGGCTGCCGCAAGAGAGGAGCCCCAAAGAGGAGATACAAGGACTCCCTGAAACAATACCTCAGCCTTGGCCATATTGCCTACCATCAATGGTCCACTCTGGCCTCCAATCGGGAGGCATGGAGACGCACCATCCATAACGCTGCTGATTCCTTTGAGAACGCACGCAGAATCAGTCTGGAGGAGAAAAGGCAATGCAGGAAGAACCGTGCCTCACCAACACCGCCTGTGGAGACTTTCTACTGTGCCTTTTGCAACCGGACTTGCCTATCTCGCATCGGCCTCTTTAGCCATCAGCGCGCTTGCAGCAACCGTGGGTAGAGCCCTTCCCAAATCTTCGTTTGCGAAGCCTAGCCATGATTTTATCCTTCCAATGTGCTTTACAGAAATGCCTGCAGAAACCAGTAGCTTTGCCAACATGAAAAGTTGCCACTGTCTTTCTTTTCCCATCTTCCTCTGTTGAGTGGATGAAATAGTGTGAAAGCACCTTAACTGATGTAATCCCCCAACACTTAGTCTTTTACTATTTAGATACACATGTACTTTTCTGTTATGATAATTCAGTATGATAGTAATGGGGACAGAATGTAAGATCTAAGTAGTGCTGGTGCTCTACTGTATACTTCTTGTAATTAAAGAGAAAAAAGAGTATTTTTCTTACCTGAGTTCACAGGACTTGTGAAAATTCTGTGCTCAGCATTCAGTCCATCAAACATGCATGGCTGCTTCAGTATTTCTAAAGGATTTTGTACAATCCTTTGTCTCCCTTTTTTGAACCACATGGTAATTTAGTAAAGAATAATTTCTTTAACATATAGCAATAAGAGAACCTTAAAAAGCATAACATCTTGCAGAACATATTTGTAATATACATTGCACTAAATTTGAGATAATGCACAATGTAAATGTTGTGTTCAAGAGAGTAAAGGTTTACTGATTATAATAGGAATTTTTCTCTAAATTCTCCGGCAGTTTATAGGATTAAAGAACATGAATTGATATTGGGTGAAGTGAATTACTGGTGCAAATTAGATATGGCTTCTCTAAAATTACACATTCGTGGATCAATGATGAACTAACAAACCATTTATTCTACTAGAAGTCTTTTTTTCTATCTCTTATATTGATTTCTATTATCATAGTAACTTCAGAAACTTTGCACTTGTAGACTGCAGGAAAATATGATAATCTATTTGTATTGATATTCAGTGAATAAATTGCATGAGTCCTGTCTAAATTTTGTCCAAGAAATTTATCTGGCTGAAGCTCGATACACCTGTCTTTTAACACATTTTTGTTGTTGATGATGATGTTGTTTTGTATGGGTGTTTTTGTCAGGGTTTTTTGTTTTTTTTCAGACAACTTAAAAGGAGACTCAATTCTAAAAAGCCTACCCGATGGAAAAATTGTGCAAATGAGTACCAAAAATTCCTTGGGGGCACTATAGTACATTATAGTGTGTGTCAGCATGTTTGTCTAATTCTGGCAGGTTTTATCTGGACCTTTGTTTAAGAGAACTCTCCACATCTTTGCAGGTCAATTGTTCTAACAAGTAGATGGAAATTACCACAACGGAGGCATTTATTATGTACGCAGGTGCTGATACAGAGTTTACTTCTGTGGAATGTTGAAATCCAAAGAAAAACAGTGGAAAGAAATTTGTAAAAAAGCATAAATTACACCATACCTATCTAGGTAGCTTGCATTTTGCTCACTGCAACAATTTTTAGAAGTTTTGCTTCTTCGTTTTTTAATAAAAAAAATCTTTTTTCATTAGCATTTACATAGAAAATTATGAGAAAATTAGCAATAGTATGCACTCTTTGCAGAAAGATGGGAAGACAGTTGAGGGATTGCTGTATAATAAATCACATACAGCAGGTGTTGCTCTTCTCAGGTAAACAATGTATGAACTAGAGCACATGATAGGAGAGATTTTACCATATGGATGCAAACTTTAAAATCCTTGTAAGTATGAAATTCTCATAGGCTCAGTTCTTAGATCCATGCACATAGAAATTTTCAGGACTTGTTCTTTCTTCTGAAACATACTCTTCCAAAGGAAAATTTTTCAGGTCATTTATATGTGGAAAAAGGATAGTAATTTTCATAGCTGGTGAATAATCAAGTTCAGACTTACTTTGGGGGGCTGGGAAGTAGGAGGATGGTGGAATGAAATAAAGAAATAACATTTTCTATGATGGAAGATTCAGTTTGGAAAAGGATCAATAATTTACCTGTGAAGAAGAGGACACTTGCTGGAGATAACATCTGAAAAGCTAGATTAAAAGCTTCCTATTAAAGGAAGCCTAATTTAGTGAAGGGAATGGTGTTTTCTTAACAGTTTTGCGTAAGAGATCATGGTTTTGCTAGACTGTAGAGACAGCACTAGGATAATTAAATAACATTATCAAGAGTAAAAATTAATATACTAATAAAGCAGCAACACCTATCTTATAAACTGACATAAATGACAAAGCTTCCTTGACAGCACAGATCTGCATCTTCTCCTTTTGTCATGGATGGACTCATGCACTTCATCTGTAAGAGAGAAACAACAAAATACTTTTTTGATACAATAAAGTTCAACAGTAAATAAAACACTGGTTTAACAAGATTCAATGTCAAGATACACTTGATTATTTATTGTGTAGAAGATGGGGTCAGTCAGAACCCTCAGGGAGACTCTCCCATTGAGATGTGAGACACCTAAAGGACTCCCTTGCTTTCTAAACTCCTCAAAGAGGAGTCGAGGTATGACTGGATCCACTCCTGGTCCCAGGCTTGGTCAATGGTTTGTGTCTAAAGGACTATATATGTATAATCAATCCTTTATATCACTTAGTTAGGATTTCAAAACAGAATCTGTTGCAGCATGGAATTTCTAAACCTCGAAGAATAACCTTGAGAGGCGTCCCTACTCAAGGGAAGGTCGTGGGACTCAGGATCTTGAGGAGGAGGGGAGAGAGATCCCACCATCGCACCTTTCTATTTGCATAGTTGTATTCTGGAGGTTTTCACATTTCTGCAAGTTATTAGATTTTGACTAAACTGGCAGAAGCAAAGCAGAGTATGAGCTGACTCTTAACACAGTGACATGATTTGTATAGACCTTCATTTGATTTGTAGCAACATTCATAAAATATACGACTCACCTTATCTTTAACTCTAAAAAGCTCAACTTTATATAGAGCTTGTAAAAATAAAATCTCTTTTTAAAAAAACTTTTCAGGATTGAATTAAGCAGATTTTTTATCACTGCCTTGAAACGACTGCAGGAGAGAAAGTTGAGCTTGTCAAAATAAATGAGTATCTTAAACCCAAAATGCATAATATTCTTCTTAAAGACAATGAATTTGTGGCAAAGGATCATCACCCTCTGCTGCCTGTGGAACAAGATATGAATATTTGCTTTTGAAATTAATTAACTTAATTACTCAGGTTTTCTGACTGCTGGTAGATTTCTAACCTTGATAGCAGTGACTCCTGTTTCTAAAGTTTCAACCATGATTGGGTAGCAGTTACATGGGAGGAAAAAGCATGATTCCTGGCCACCATGGAGGAAGCACAGACTGTTAAAGGTCTGGGGTTCTGACCTGCTGCTTTTCAGAACAGGTAAATCACTGGGATCCTAGAAGCTTGAATGAGAGGTTTTGGCCGGATTCTGCACACTGTTGTTTGGCAAGGTCATTTCCTCATCGTGCTGCTCTTTCATGCAGCAAGTAAGAAAAAAGAAAGGGACTGTGTCCTCAGAGATGGATATATTTGAACAAAAGCATCTGAAAGACTTTGTATGTTGCTTCTGGAAGTAATCCAGTGAAGCTAAAAAAATATAAAACTCAGTGCCAGCCTTTATCTTTGTGGCTTTGCCAGTTTCAGTGGTTTTGATCTGCTGCTACTGTGCAAGCTATTCCTTACACTGGTTAGACAGAGACAAGGGCAGGTACTAAAAGTTAAATATTATTTCTCACCTCTTATCATTCTGAATATACCAGTGTAATCTTGATATAAGGATCAACATTATTTTTCTCTTTCCTATTTTTTTTATGTTTTCTTACAATCAAGGAATTTGTCTTTGGACTCAATTTGTAGGCCAGGTGATAAGTTTTGTGGTGGGAGTCCTACATGACAGGGACTCTATTATGAAGTGAAGAACAATCTTAAAAACTTCAATCTTGAAAAAGTAGATAAAAGAATGATATCAGAGTGATACATATTAAATAGACTTAAAAGAAAAGATAATTTTAACTTGATTTCTGAACAAAAAACTATTTCTAAATTTGCCTTTTCCTGATGAAAATGTCTGTAACTTTAAAAAACCACTTATCTTTACATTTTCCTGACAGCACTTTGTTTTAAGTAGCTAAGATTTTTCCTTCCCAAGAAAGTAAGCAAGACAATTTCATAAATCCATTTTTCCTTGCAAAACCAGAATAATTTGCTGTTCTTATGTCTATATATGTCTGTAAATGCATTTTTCTTGAAAGAAAAATGTTGATTGCCTCCTCATCTCCTAGGCTTCATTGCAGCAGCCCAGTTGTTTATATCTGTAAAAGACTGAAGTTGGCGCATTCCAAATTTCTGGCATGTTTTGAAAAAGTGACCATGTTGCTGGTAGAATAAAAGGCATTTCACTCAATCACTACTTGTACATGTCTGTCCATAATTTTAACAAAAGAAGTGATTAATTTTTTCTAGTTACAATATAATTATTATCATTTTCTGAATCCTTATTCTCCATGTTTCTTTATAGTCTGAGCTCTGCAAGTGGGATTTATTTGATCTATGTAAGACTGCTCTAGCATAAAAAATAATTAAAGCACAGAGTTTAAGCTTTAGTCTGTTTTTATTGTTCTGAAAGCCCTAAATTTTCCTTCTCTTTAAGAAAAGATCTTCACTCAATCTATGGTAAGAAATTTTAATTAAAATATTTACATTAAATCTTTAACGATAACTTATTTTTATTCCTTTTTAGAAAAGTGTTACTTCCTACTTTTATACCTGAGGGGAAAAATATTACAATTTCAGTCAATTTATTTTTATCCTTAAGTATTACTGTAGAAGTGTCAAAATAATTAGGTCAAGTGGTGGTAATAAGCCCAAGAGAAGTAAACAACTCATCTTGTGACTTGCTATAAGATTAGTCAACTGCAGTTTGCAGTTTAGATTTTGTTGGATTTATGCCAGGTAGTTCAATAAATTAAAAACAAGGATATTTTCAATTTTATGTAATACATTCATTAGAGATTTTTGTCTTTGTTTAAGAAGACATCAAATCATTAACTCCATCTGCCCTCCTGCTTTTTCCTAAAACAGCTGAGGAGGAAATCTGTCTAACCTCAGCAGCCTCTGAAAATTAAACAGAACAAAAGATATTGGAATGAGTACAAATTTGAAATTACCCTGGACATGAGGCCAATTTCTATTAATCAGCAAGGGTAGTACTGTCAGATAATATAAATCATAAAGTTTCATTGGCATGTTTGGTTTTTACAGGATAATTCTTCATATTTGCACCATTTACTGTTAACAATCTACCTCAAAATGTCTTTATATTAATACATGTAGACATATACACATAAACATCTATAAACATATGCTTATGTGTTTGGCTTATGTTTTTACTTTAAAGGGTATAGAATTTAGGGAACATATATCACAGTAATGAAGGCTATAGTTATACCTCCACATTTCTGACAGGTACAAATATCAAAGAAATTTCATCAATCTCTAATTTAAAGCTGTTTTTAAATACTAAACAGATACCAGGAATGTCATCTTCTCTGAAGAAGCAATCTTGAAATTCCTTTTCAAACTGGATAGAGAAGACAAACACACAGAAGCTCACTCTTTGGACTGGAAAGCTTGATCTTGGTATTTCTGAACTGTAAAGGCAGAAAAGGACAGATAGAAATTTTTTATCCTTAGTGACTCCGAACTATTATTTGTAGAGGCTTGACTTGTTATCAGATGTCTGGCTTGAAGTAGATGGTAATATGAGTTCTATGCCAAACCATTACCATGATGAATTTCTTTCTGTCAGTGCCAACAGGCTTTAGAGCAAAATGAAATAAGGAGTCAGCACTGTGAGAACCTCCACATTATTTTTCTGCATCACTTGTAAGAAGCTCCTGCAGATATTTTAAGACATTGCTATCAATATCTACACTCAGGAAACTGTGTAGGTGACTACTTTCCCCCCAAACCATCTTTAGTTCTTATATCCTTGCATACTTACTCACCATTAGTATAATCTTCCTAGATATTTTATTATGGATGATGTACGAACATGAAAAATTGTAATCTTTAGCAAGAACACTACATGCATTTTGGTAAATATGATGCATAATGAGCCTCTTTGTCAGCAAGTTTCATCATTATTCTTTTTACAGTTCAGTAGAATTTTAGTTGACTAAAGATGCTAAAAGGGAGAAAGGAAATAATTAAACAGAAAGAAAAAATTTAAAATAAAAATGGCATTTTTTTCAGAGAAACTCCTCCAAAATTTATGACTATCTTTGCTCAAACCCTTGATCCTGCAGTAATTAAGCAAGTATCTGGTGTTATATATTCATGTGCTTCCCATGATTGATTAGGAAATGCCCACATGGAGAAAGACCAATATGGGATGAAGTGTTCTTGAGATTGTGGCATAAATCCAACCAATTGTATTCAAACTGCATCTACAGTCTTCCTGTTGATGATGGCAATGGTGTTTAACTGATGTTAGGGTGGGAGGAGGTGTATGTGGGATATGGGTTATAGAAGGCCTAGAAAGGTGAAATATTTAACAGGTAGAAAAGCCAACATAGAAGGCTAGTTTTGATTTCTTTTCTATCATTCCTTTCTGCAGTGAGATCTTATGAATATTTTAGACAGACAATAACAAGTAAGAGATAAAAAGCAACAAGTAAATAATATGAAATAACAGGCTGATATTGTTAGAAGTTTTGGAAATGCCCCATGGGTCTCCTATATTAATTCTAACAGTAAACAAATATTGAGGTTGGGGAAGAATTTTGCTTACATTAGAGAAAAATGTACTACTCTTCTGAGAAAATATAAGCTGATTTGAAAATTGGAACAGATAATACAGTTACTATGGCATGAAATAAAAATACCTGATTTTTTTTTCCCCGTTATTTCTCAAAGCCCTCATCTGTATAACCCCTTCTAGTTCTTTGCTTCCTACAGCAGACATTTTGCTCTTCCTTGCAATTTGTCCATGACTGTTAGTTCATGAAGTGATTAATTCAACTTGTAAAAATATATCAGAGCAATAGGACTTTTACAGTTGGATCTTATATTCTCTGCTCTTGAGACCTACAAGTTTCTGATCTGACGGTCTGAACCAAAGAGAAGGTCTCCTTCCTCACCTTCTTTACAGTCTTCTCCCTGCTCATAGATTAAAATTCTCTATATTCTTTTTCTCTGGATAAAAGTAGGGGGGGGAGGGGGAAGGAAAAAAGAGAGAGAGAGAAAAAAAAGAAAAATACCTCCAGTTGCATAAAGCTTTTTCTATATTTCTTATGCTATGGGAATTTTTAGGTATATCCTCTAATTGGAATTAATCAATAAACCAATGTTTTTCTGTAAATGGAAATTTATTGGGAACACTTCAGGCATATTTGAGACCTTGAAAAAATAATGCATACAAATAATTACAGCACTAAGAAGAAACATTATTTATTCAGAGAAGAAATTAAAATTTAAGTGCTTTTTTCACAGTTTTATTTTTAATTATTGTCACTAGAAGTGACAAATCTGATTAAAAATTGAAATAGATTTTGAGGAGCTTAAAGTGTTCAGCAACCTATACTATCCTCAATTTTCCATCATACTCAGAAGAATTTGTGAATCCAGAATATTTTGGAAAATGTGACCTTGTCTTTCTGGAATGAGGGGAGACATTCAGAAGCACTAACATGTATGCCTGCAGGAGGATTAAGTGTTAAACACACCACAGATGAATTACTGCAGATTTATTAATGCCTGAGAATTCTGAAAGTTGTTCTCATAGACCTTGCAAGATTCATTCTCTTTGTGGAGGTCTGTACTTGACAAGGGCTGGTGGTGTATCAGAAATTGGGCAAAATCAGGCATTCAAGAAATTACTTTCATTCCTGGAGCAAAAGAATAAAATCTTCAAGTGTGACGTATCCACTGCTTTCAAGGGCACGGATGGAGAATCGCAAATCTCAGATGCATATTTCAGGTGTAAACTTGATAAGGGACATGTGCTCCGAGTCAAACTGACTCAGAATGGACAGTGAGTTACCAGATGTGAACTAAGCAAGATCAAACAGTCAAAGGATTTATAACAGTAATTAAACCACATTGGTGGATTATTTATAAATAGTAAGCTCAAAGTTTAATTTTGACATTGTTTTCCATTCTTTAAAATGACAGGCCACAATATCATCTCGTAGTGTCAGGCTGGAATTGGATTTCCCTGGAATCAGACTCCCCAGAGGAGGACTTCTGTGTCTTAGATGAAAATAAAGACTTTTTTTAGTGTTTTATTTTGATGCAGGCAATCTAAGAGAAGGACAAAAGTGGTGCATGAGTCACTCTGAATCTATGCGAACATAAGCTTTGCTTCATTTGAGAAATGGAAAAATCTGCAGAATTGTCCTTATTTCAACTGTATCAGTTCATTAGCTTCTGAACAGTACAAACAGGTTCATTTTTTGTAACTCCAAAACATATGTCTGTTGTATAATTACCATGATCAGTATTTTATTATTATTGAAATTGTCATAATTACTTTGAGTCCTAATCCTGATAGAGTACCTCACTTCTCTAGGTCACATGCAAACATGAGTATGAAAAAGATTACCTTTATCAAAAGAATCCTTCTACAAATATTCATTGGAATTGTAGCTCATTTCTAATTGCTACCAGCTACTCTCTAGTACAGCACTAATGGCTATCTACAGTATGTGCCACAGGAGATTTAACTTGGTGTTTCATTTTATAGGGATTGTTGCAATAAAATTTCTGAATAAGTGTTGTCTGTAATCAGCTTTTGTGGACACTGGTTTCTCCAATTTAAGACTGTTTTAGTTCCTGTTTGTCCAGTGGTTTTTTAAAGTATCCAACACAAGGTGAAAGACCATGGAGCAAAACTACATTACTCGTGTATTGTGTGCATATACAATATGTACTGTATATTCTATTACACATTCATTATGCTATACAAACTTATCATGTTTCTTGTTCTGTCTGTTCAACTATAGTAATTCCTTTCCAAATTAGGAATGCTATTATTAATTATATTCTAAAAAGGCATTACTACTTCAGATAACAAGATTCAAATACGGCTGGTTATTTGGGGGAACATCTTATTAAAGTAAATATTCTTGAGTTCTTTGTACTTATATTTAAAAAGCAAAGTAAATTTCTGCAGAAATTATTACATTCAACTCAACAAATTATTGAAAGTGACTTGGTGAGCACTTCTCCCACCTCCCTCAACACCCTTCGGTGAAGCACATCCAGCCCCATAGACTTGTGTATGTATGCATATGATAAGCAGTGGTGGGGTCTTCATTCTGCTTCCTGTCCCTGTCTTCCAGCTCAGAGGGCTGGGAACCTAGGGAAAAACTGGTCTGACTCTTAAAGGCTGAGGCAAAGACAGTATCACATTTCATGATGACTACACCCCAGTCCTCCTCTGACCACCAGAAACAAGTCCAGTGGGGTACCTTTCTCAGCTGACTTGCTCACCAGCTGCATCAGGAAGCTATCCTCCACACACTCCAGGAACCACCTAGACTGTGTCCTCTCTTCTGCCTTATATTTTCAGCAGGCACCTGGTAAATTGAAGTGCCCCAAGGGCTCACAATCATGAGACTTCTCCCAGCTTCTTGTAGAATATATCATCTGCCTCTCTATCCTGATTTGGTAATCTAAAACAGACTCCCACCAGGATGTCTGCCTTGTTGGCCTTCACCCTGATTCTTACCCATAAACACTTAACATGGGCATACCAGCCCTGGTGCTGATCTCTGCTGCCAGCACGTACTGCCAGGACAGCCAGGCACACCCTGCAGATGGCTCTGGGATGACTTACGGTCCCCTCAGAGCTTTGGGCATCTGCACCAGTGGTGGTGGGTGCAGATCTCAGAGAGGCCATGGCTTTCTGCCACATGGATGCTATTGCTCACTGGTTGAGCTGGCAGGGTTTCTGCGCCCCTCGTGCTCTACAAACTTGCAAGCACACTTCTAATGGGGGTCAGAGGGGTTGGAGGCTACCACTGCTCCTGGCCTTGCTCAGATCCCATCAGCTGCTCTGATTTGAGTTAGTGGCTCCTGATAACTCCCTTGGCTCTCTCTGAAGTTCCCCCAGTTCAGGAACTGAGCACACTGCACTAGAGCAATTCCTTCAGAGTTCTGGGTTTTCGGACCGCTGCTGGCTTTAGTACTGATTCATGTGTCATACACCTTAACTTAATGCCAAGACAATTCACAGAAATTAAACAAACAATGTGCGGTGCAACAGTGAAACTCAGTAAAATGCTTGCAGTTTTGTTATGTATTCCACAGTAAAACTTAGTAGTCACTGAACAGGCACAACAATTAAACTTTAAATATTGCTATTTACACACATATAAGACTGGATTTTTCTGTGTCAGTAGAATAAAGGTTATTGAATCTATTTAAAGTAGATGTAGACTGATATCAATCTGGATATTTTTCTGGGCAAAATACATTTATGGAAAAGTAAAGAAATATAAGTATGTTTTACTGTGAACTAATCCAAGACCTGCTAAAGCTGTGTAATTTCGATTTTTATTTATGGTCAGAATTTAGACCTTAATTTTGAAGGAGTTGGCCAACCTGGCAGACTTCAAGCCTGATTCACCTGCTCTGCTGCAATAGTAAATTCTTCACTTAACTTTAAAGTCGGTTGGGGAAACAACATTTGTTCTTTTCCCAGAACAGTTTTCCTTCAATTGGCAGTTCAAGCCACAGTCATAACAAGTCATAACAGAATTTAATGACATATTTAGACCAGTGAATTTAGTGACTGTGAGATAACTAGTTTCAGAAATTTGAATTACTGCTTTGTCTTCAGTTTTAGCTCTATCATACACATGAATTGCATGAAAAAGGTGGTACTACTATTAAAATATCTTTTAAAACTATCAACACACTTGTCCCCTTTCTGTTTCAGAATTGTTAACCTGAACATAGAGTATTTTCTTACAATATTTTCACCTTAATTCTTGTTACATCTGCCATGTTTCAACTACATTAAAAGCTTGTATTCTAACTAGGAAAGCACTGAAACTTTGTCCTTCTTTATCAGTGCTTCCCAGCAGCACTAATATGACAGTGCTGCCCACTACACAAATATAACGATTTGTTTTCATAGTCCCTTTGCACTTTACAAACTCTTATGAATCCTCTGCTCACTTATCAGTAAATAATTGATTCACATACTTCATTTGCAAAATAAATTACTCATTTAGAGCAATATGTATATTTAAACCCACATAAAAAAGGTAGTATAATTCTTTGTATACTTATAACTACCAGATATCGCTGAAAAGTTATATATGAATGGATAACTGATTTATTCTATTCTAGCTGTCAAATAATAAAATTAAACCATACTTGTGTGGAATGTGTATAATACACATAGCATGTGCATCAAGTAAAGGTTACTTTACACAGTAAGTTACCTGGTAACACATATATTTGGTTTTGTATTTATTTAGATTTATTTTTTAATTTTAATGGACTTTAGGAGCCTTTTATATCTGTATCTATAATTGTGGAACAAAATGTACATTTAATTTTATTGATATTAATCTTATATTTCTGCTGATATCTGTAAGGAATTCAAGCCATGTTTTTTATTTCATCTGAGAAATTAAGATCATACTTGATACATGAATATTTATTCAATTACTCATAAGTTCATAAAAAAATGCATTTGCTAGAATATAGCTATTCAAAGTGGAGCCTTGCATGACAGAAGCTTCCATTAGCATGCCAAACATCAAGAAGAGTGAAGTTGAAGCATTCTGTTCATATATCATGTCAAAAAAATACCACAAATCATTAGTATAGGGGTTTTTTCACATTACTTGTAGAAAAACTCTTCTCCTTTTGACTTCTTTGCATATAATGAAATGCAAGTGATGAGTAGGTTTAGTAGGATGGGGCTTTGTTTTGCTAACTGATGAAAAACTCACAAGCTAGAGAAGAGATATTTAATTAATAACTTATACACTCTGCCTGATGGCTGGTTACAGCCAGGCATAGCTTAGAGCAGTTCTGAGTCCCAGGCTGACTCAAGAAACAAGACAGAAAACCAGAATTGCTCTACAGAGGTGCTCTAAGGTATACTCCATATAGCTGACAAGTTATATCTTAGGTATATGAGTCATGTCAATAAAAAAAAAATCCCAAAACCCCAAACAGATAAGCACCTAACCTCTCTGCAAATCAAAAGACAGCTGCAAAATATTTCTGATTCCTTTGGGCTGCTGAACTCAAGTTTCAATGACGGCCGCAAATTCAAAAGACCTATTCTGCAGTCACTAGAAATTTCTCTCACTAGAGAGAATTTTTAACTCACATGTCCAGGGGCTGAGTTATACTGAAATGCCCATGTCCTTGTGTTTTGCATGTAAATACATCTCCCTTTTTATCTAACTATATCAAAAAAGTTTAATACATGTGACTCAATTCTGTGTCTTGATTAAGAACTTACAATAGTGATCTACCTTTTTGCAGTGATAAGTAGACCCAAATTATTGTGCTGGGACACCAGGTATATTTCTGAACGATACAGGTTATAGGAGTAAGTGTGAGAATGTTCTACCTCTGTTAAAATTCAGCTACTAATTATTAGATCCCATTCCTCCTCTGAATAATTTTCTCTGTGGACGTCTGCTGTAGAAACCTGCTGTAAAGTAGAAATAGAAATACATCAGAAAATAACAGAAGGACTGCAAGACTGGTTCTGTGTTTATTTCTCATTGTAACTCTGGATTGACCTTACAAGAATATAGACAGATAGATACCGATGAATTCTTTACCTTGGCTGTCAATAACTAATGACAGAGAATAGGAATCTAAAAAGTAATCCACAAAAAAAATGAAATGCTGAATGTTATTTATATGATAAATCAATATGAATTTTTTTATCTTTCCTGCCATATTTTTAAAGTACTATATTCTGTTTACAGAAGGTCATAGAGGAAAATTGGATTGCATTAATTTTTTTTTTTTTTTAAATAGCTCTTTAATTCCAGAAGGAATTGCAGCAGTGAAATGGATATTTGATCAACAGCAGGGTGGCATTTTTCAAAATTGTACTTTAATTTATATGGAAGTAATATGCCATACAAATATTAATTAATGGAATTTCTTTTATTACTTTTGGTAATTTTTGGTTTTTTTGGTACTAGCTCATAACCAGGTTTACAGGAAATGTTTCCAAAAAGTACAGATTTAAGATGCAATCTGCCCTCACAAGCTATAATGTTAATTGCCAGTCAGGAAACAAGTTTATTTATTTATTTTATTCTTTCTGCAGGAAAGCTTTCTTCTGCTGCTTTACACAACCTTGGACATATGGAATAAAAGTACTTTCATGGCACCACTTCAAACAGTAAAAGAGAAGACTGTTTATTGCTATTCATACTGACATAACAATAAACAGTTACCCTATTCTTTGTCCTGTTTGCCTTCCTGTATTTCCAAAAGAAAAATGTCAAGTTTTTGTTCTTTGAAATGTGATAAACATAGGGAAAACAACCTTTGACAACCATACAGAGAACAGGACTGATTTCTGGTTACTTCATAAATGAGGAGACTAAAAAGTTCCTTTTTTAGTATGTGTCTAGTTTTTATTGCAGTGAATGCCTCTTTTCTCCTAATATGCTTTTTTGGTTTTTGGTGTTTTGCCTTCTTTAAAGAGACTGAACTGCTTGTGATTAATGACTCAAACATTCAGCCACCTGCAGTGGTGTAAGAGTGCTGTAAGAGACTGGACTATTGGTGCTGATGGCTCAGTCAGCAGAGTGCTCTGCTAACAATGTGCAGCGTGGCCACCCAGGTGCTAAGGGGTGCACATCCCACACCTCAGGCTACAAGCTGGGTGTTGAGCAATATATATGAGAGAGTAAAATCCTGTGAGGTGGGGTGGTTTCTTTGCCCTTACACAGATGACTCAGCTGTGATAACTCCCCTTTGGTGAAGTACCAAACATTCACAAGAAACCTCAAGGTATTCATCTCTGATGGACCTTAATGGATCCATCTGTGCTGACAGGCACGGTGCTGTAACAGGCAGGTGCAACATCTTAGGAGGCGACAGAGGCTTGAAATGTTCCTTGACCCATTGTAGAACTCCCCACTAGGGGAGATATCAAGGACATTCTCACCTATCCTAAGCTAAACAAAAAACCACACTTGGACTTCACTCAACACTGAGTGTTCTTCCATCACCACATGACACTTTGTTTACCACCTGAGGCTTCCTTCACCATCTCTATGGATCCAGACTGCGATCACCATTTCGACCAATGAATATCAAAATTGCAACAACCAAGTTTCATTGCTGGATCCAATGGGTATCTGGTGGGTCCTTCCAGTACTCCGGGGGTTCCACAGCCCTGCTCCAACTGCCTGTACCAGCACCACAGCCTCACTGCAGTGCCCGCAAGCATCTGTTCATATCAAATCCCAGCTATCTGCTGTTTCCTGCCAGTGCTGACTATCCAACCATTCCTGTGAGGTTTTCTGGGCATGGGGGAGACAAAACACGCCCAGCTATCTTCATCTCATCTCTGCCCTGTGGCCACCTGTGTTTTTTCCAGGGGAGGGAAGGCTGGGTCAACATCTCGATTTGGTCTGGTGGGTGGGGCTTGGGAAGTTTCTCCTCAACAGTTGGTTTAACCCGGTTTTATCAGTATTGTCATTAGCATTTCTACTTGGTAAAGAATTATTTTTTCACTTACATTGGGGTATATTTGGTGTCTCTCCCTTTACTGGAGAAATCAGGGGTATTGAATCCAAGGGAGGAGAGTTTTGTCCAAGATCTCCGCCCCTCCAAACTGTTTCAAACTGAGACCAATATTTTCATTTTGTTTTTTTAAACTATAACTAGGCTTTAAATTATTAAAGCATGGAGAAAAGATGACAGATGGATTCTGGGCTTGTCCATCAATTTATCCCGATATGTGTTAGCTACCAGACATTAAATAGAACTCTCTCACATTGTGGAAACTGGCACAAGGTTGAACAAACTCAGTCCACCTCCAAACCCCATCAACATTCTGGACTCAGCATGAGTTTCCACAATGCAGAAATGAGATTTGCTGAAACTAGCCTGGAGATGTATTCTGTATTAGATTTGTTGCATCCATACGACTATCATTTCATAAATTCTGTAGCTAACAACAGAATTTTTTTTTTTTTCAGTGTTCTTTTATTTATAAATCCTCGAACTCCTGCACAATGATTTATACCTCTTGACATTCAGATCCAGGACTGAACTTAGGATTTTGGAACTTTTTTAAAAGGTTTTCTGCTTCACTTTTTTTTAATCAATTGCTTATGTATCTTGCATATTGGTTATATAATACCAGTCTTTCTATACTGTATATTTTATTTTTTTTTAGTAAGTAGCTACCATCTCATTTTCATCTAAAAAGTAAATTAATGTAAGTATCTAGCATTCAAGTCCCTGTGCAATAAAATATGCATGTTAATGACATCATAATGAGGCTAAAATTATCAAAGTACCAGAGAGAATTCAGAAAAGAATGTAGAATTAATGTCTTTGACTACATGATTTTATGGAATAAAAACTACAGGTCAAAATTAAATAAAAATGAGTTCTGAGACAAATGAAACACAAATGTGCCAGGATATTTTCTGTAAGTATTATCACTGGGAATTTAGAATTAGAATTGCATAGCTGTGGAAGAGATATACCTCAGATTTCATTTCCTAGAAAACATCTTTGAAAGGGCTATAGTAATTTCTGCATATGTTACTATAGTAGTATAAAAAAATCCTGACATGGTTAGGCAGTGACAATTGTGAATAATAGAAAAAGGTATGGGATTTTTTGGTAGTAATGCCGAGAGAGACATGGAGAGGGAAAAAAAGGAAATCCATTCTAACATACATTAATCTCAGAGAACATTGTTTGCCTCAGCTGAAACACCTTATGTACTACTTCTCAGTTAGAGCCTGTCCCATAGGAAGGATGCTACTAGTCACTGTCTAACGAAGGTCTTTAATGAAATCTTTGAAATTGTCTGCAAATGGAGCAGTCACATCTAGAAAAAGCAGGGGGATAAAACTAACAGTTCTGTTTCTATTCTTCCAAGCCACTGATTTTCATGGACTGTGGCATTCACTTTGAGATTAAAACATCTAAACCTATTTGTCCATGTATGAACATGAACTATATGTGAACTAAGTGTCTTTGTCATATATTCAAGAAAGATTTAGTTAGTGCAGTTGATAGTCCCTGCAGAATGACTCCACTGACAAAAGAAACTTCTTACAGGCTTACCAATGACCCACTTATCCCAGTGCTGTGGGTTTGATGGTAGCACTAGTGCAGTTTATTAAGGGAGTGTGGCACATTCTGTAGCATAGGAGTCTGGCTGCTTTGTTTGAAGTCCACAAACTTGGAAGGTTAGGAGTGGCAATCCCTTCTGTAGTGGCTCGCCTACCCTTTGTTCACTACCCTTCTCCCCCTCCATGGGAGATACAAAAGGCAGAGATCACAGCCTGAGATAAGAACAATTTACTGTAAGCAGCAATGAGATAGGAAAACAAACAGTAACAGCAACAATATTAATAACAAAAGTACACAAAAAGAGGTTGATTTACATGCAAAAGTTGCTCATTCTCTGGTGTGACCCTGAGACAATGGACAAAGTTGTGAACAGACCCACGGCACACCACCTTTTCTTCCTGGCTGCAAGCCATGCCTCTTCTTCCTGGAAGTGAGAATCCCTTACTTCCACCCCTGCAGCGATGCTGTGGATGGTATAGAATAATAACCTAGACATACCCACATGGCTTCAGGCTCCACTTTCTCACAACTACTGCGAAAAATTAACCCTTGGTTAATCCTTGGCCAAAACCGGGATGTCCTGTAATTCTCTAGTTTTGTGTTATAGTTATTAGAGGGTACATCCTTGCCTAATATTTTGGTATCTTCTGTTGGATGTGTCCTGGAATTTACCCAGTGGAAGTCAATAGGAGAAAGAGTCACCTTGACATAAACAGTGGAATTCTGCTGCCGCCATTCAGGCTCTAGGGCTGCTTAAGATGTCCCCAAAATACCTCCTTTTTTTCTCTTGCTGCTCCAGTCCACTCTGGTCTCATGTGGGTGTCAGATATATTGCCATGTGGAGAATAACTGATCCTGTAAGCATCAGAATTAGAATCAAACACCTTTGAGATCAGTGAACAGTGAGAGCGCCAGGATTTGGCTCAATCATAGATACATCTATGCAGACATCCACATTTAGCTGTCATAATTTCAGATCCACTGTCATCCCACCACCTGACATATGCAGTCTTCCCTCAGATATATTAGCTCTGTAACAAGTCGGTAAAATAGCAGATTTTTTTCATTGTCTTCTCAGTTGTCAGAGATAACCAAAAAGTGTGAATTTACAAATTTGTGGGACATCAAGTACATCAGCATATACTGAAATGGTTCTGTAATGGAGTGAAAGTTCACATTGAAGCAATATTTGTTCATTGTTTTTAGTTTTCAGTCAAAAATATTCTGATGAAACAATATAGGAAATATAGAAAGAATATTTCGCTACAACTGGACTGTCTTTTAAGTCACTGTCATTAAACTCGTTCTCTCTGCTGGGGTAGATTTCTGCATGGGAACTGCAGTTTTTATTACTAAGTGTTTTCTTCTTCATTTATAAAATTGGCTTTCTGATTGGATTATATGTCCTTCCTCTATTTACAGCCACATGATTTCTGAAATACTGCCAGCCATTCTATCAGAAGAGAAAGACTGCTCTATCACACAATATCTAGTCAAGGAGTCTATTCTTCAGGAGAAAATGAGAGTTTGTTCTATGATTACTATGTCGCAATAGACACAAGAGGGAAATGAAATTAATTTTTAAACCAATGTTTTTGAGGCCATAGAACTCTCAAAAATATTTTGATTTCAGATCCACCTAATTTAGAACTAAACGTAGAAAGAAAAAAACCCCTAAGAAAACCCAGTATAGCATCAGAGTTTTCCTATTTGGAAAATGTTAATTTTCTGAAAACTGCATTTCTGCTGCACAATCATTGACCCTAATAATCAGTATTCTGTTAGTCTGAAGGCTGTGGAAGTTGAATATTTCTGCTAACGGATTATGAGCCCAAGTATATTAAGCGTATGCTTCAGTAACCAGGCAGATGTATATCCACTGAAACTATGTGATTAAAAATTGCTTTTTCAAGATAAAGACTTCAATTTTTTGTGCTGAACCTAGCATATGTTCAACAAAGGAATAAAGCCTCCATTATATATATATATATAATATGTAAGATGCAACAAAAGATACATGTACTTTATTCATGTGCCCAGGCATTTCACTTATAGTTCCTAATTTAAAATGATGACAAGGATCTAATAATTTAAAGGAAGAGGAAGTCTTTAATTTTCCTCCTTTAGTAAGTTATGCTTTTGTCATTGATATATCCAGTGTTTCTATTTGCATGTCTTCATACACAGCTTAGCATCCAAGGTGGGGTAATACTCAGCAGGAATTAAACTTGAGTTCTGACCACTGAATCTGGATGTGCTGAAACAAGGAAACAAAGGAAACTTATACTGGAAGGGTAAATAGCATGCACACTTTAAAATTTAGTTGTCAGTTGCGTATTTATGGAGGAAAAGATCAACATGAGTGTGCAAGTTGTTTTGTGCAAGCTAGAAGTAAATTATGTGCTGAAGGACAGAAACAGAAGATGATTATTTAATTTTCTGAGTGAGATACCTATAAAAGGGGACCCACCTTTCAGTTCCTTGTAATTTCTGTCTGCTTGTATGTAACGATGTGTTACTATTCCAGGAAAGAATAAAAAATAGCTTAAGCTGTCTGCCTAAGGCTTTAAGAAAGGTCTTCATTTAAACAACACAGTAATGCTTATGGAAGGATTTTCTAAATGTGAACCATCTGGTTACTTTGAAAATTTGGAAGTAATTTTTATTTTTGCATAGTAAGCTCAGAATTAACTGTTCTGATCATTATTGATAATAGCAGATCCTGATGTATAGTTTGGAAAATATGCTCCATTCCTGAAGTAACCATTACTCTTTTAAGTAAAAGTACTATAATTTGGTGGTGTTTACTAGTTCAGCAGGCAAACATGACAATTATAAATATATGTAACATTAATTTAAATGCCTTCATGTATTTACCCAAACCCACCAAGTAGTCACGTCATATCTCAAAAATTAAGAATTCTGTGTGTTGTCCAAGAAATATAGAGGAAACTGAAATCTCTAGAGAGGAATTTTAAATCTCCTTTTCTCATACTGTCTTTGGTACCTATACAAATTCCTGGGTTATTCAGAATCTAATCTTGTAAAGGGAAGTTTATGCACATGGATTCTCATTAACTTCAAAGAGATTTTGCAATGTCAAAAGACAGTTGTTTTCTAGGACTGTTATCCTAAATGTCATTGGAGCCAAAGTGTCAGAAAGAATCACCAGAAATTATCCAGATTTACACCAGAGAAAATGTTTACAGAGTTAGGCTTCTGCTGGTATCTAAATCTCATCTCTGCACATTTTAACAAGTATGGTTTAAAAAGAATTTCAATACAGTTAATCTTTTCTTAATAAAATTGATTCACGTAGTTGAAGTCCTAGCCAGGGCTGTTAGAGTAGCTAATTTGAAGATAAATCTCACTTTTAAGGAAACATTTGACCCTTGGATGCACACATGCAGCTTTCATTATGTTAATGGAAGCCACATTCGTGCATCCAA
>VWZG01013667.1:53412-72930 GCA_013396735.1 Grallaria varia | reverse complement strand
AAGGACTCAATATATTTGCCTAAATAGTGTTAATATTACATTTATTCATACTGTTTATTTCTTTCTGCAAGGAGTACAGAACTACACAAAGGTCAAG
Source organism: Grallaria varia (assembly GCA_013396735.1). Lineage (NCBI taxonomy): Eukaryota > Metazoa > Chordata > Aves > Passeriformes > Formicariidae > Grallaria > Grallaria varia. Next base: position 72,833 of record VWZG01013667.1, on the reverse strand, counting down.
CATGTTTTAAGTTCTGCACAGAAAAATACAGATTATTTGCTGGAATCAACACAACCTGATATCAGATAAAATGAGCCCAATACAAGAGAAGTGTTTTTACTCACAGAGTGCAAAAGTACAGGGAAAATATGATTGTCTCAAAATGCCAGGTGGTGACTCTGAATCTTCAGATCAGTATTCTTGGTCTCAAACACATAGTATTGAAAGCAAAGGAGTCTTCCTATTTCTTCTGGGATATACTTTCAAAGTCTTTTAATGTTGCTTTTATCAATCGCCTTCTGTAAAGCCATTGATCTATGTCTCTTCATCTGGACATCCATTGGTAAGTGAAGCAATTACCTTCTCTTCTGGGATTTTTGCCAAGATAGACCAGTTGACTTTGCTCAACAGAAACCAAAAGAAGTTGAGAAAGGAAAAGTGATTACCACACTGTCAAAACACACACAAAAAAAATTAAATAAAGAGAGAGAGAGAGAGATGGGATTAGGAAATCCCATTATATTCATAACATTTTTGTTTCTTGAGTTTTAGCTAGTACACTACCGTATTGTGAAAGTTTGGGCAGTTTATTTCCTAACATTATGTTTTGTCTCCTGAGACAAAAGAAAGCAGGAAGGAAGGCATGGACCTCATAGCTACCATGAACATTTTTATTCTCTTGGTCAGGAGGAGACTTTCCCTAAAGATATTTATTTTGCAAAGGAATGCTGATCTGAAGTAACCCAGAGAAGCAACAGTTATCACTGAAGACAAAAGCAGAAGCAAATTTAGTCCAAAAGAAATAAACTATATACTAGTTGGTTCTGTTATTTTGTTCCTCCAGGGAACAGCTTCAGATTTTTTTCTTGCCAAAGTAGGCAATTGATTATCATCTTCTGGCAGTAGCAACTAACACAGAGTACATTATACACTAGTGGAAATGTATAAGATGTATATCTTCCCAGTGAATTGCTTTCCTAATGTAAGCTCCAATATGACCTTCCATACACGACACAAAGTTGATTAGTCACACCTCTGAACTGTTCTCTTTTGACACATAGAGAACATTGAGAATGACCAATATCAGGAGCTAGACTAGGTGCTACAGAATGTTTGCAATTAATAGTAAAACCATAGCATTACGCACATTTTCCAGTCACCCACAGTTTCTAATAATTTTTTATTTTAATAAGATTTAGTCACAGGTGTGGTTTTGGTGGTGCATTTAATTTAATGCATTGCTCATTAACAGTCTGCATACTTGTACACCTTTCACACTTTTACAGAGCTATTTTTTCAGTGAGGCGCTCTGAGGTACCCTCCTGAATAGTCTAAGTCTGCAAAATATTAGCTGTAAAGTACTCTGAGAAATAGCTTTATTCATTGCTAGTGTGTTTCCCTCCCCAGATTTTACAAGTGCTTTATCTTACAAGAGAATCTCTCTTATTCAGTGTAAAAAAATTGCTTCAGAAAAAAGCTTAGATACAGTTATCAGGTTTGATTAAGTTCCTGGAGGTTCTTCGTTCTGTTTTTCCTTATGCTATGTCTTTTACAGACAGTTAAAAAACACTCTCTACGCAGCTTGGAGAAGGTCATCCAAGTGGTCAGACAAAGTGAATATACCAGACCAAGCTTTCTGAAATCTACTCTTATGGGAAGCAAATATTTTTGTCCATTTTTAATTCATCCTGTTATACAGTTAGTAAGACAGATGCCTTAAAACCAAGCAGCATTTCCAGTAAGCATTTTTTTAGTGTTCTGTATTCTCTAAGATACTCAAATCCAAAATCTTGGTCTAGGAGAGTTTTGAACAGTAGGAATTTTGTGAAAACCTTTCCTTTAAAAAAGACAGACCAAAACAAATGAACCAAAAGAACAAAACCATAGCAATCTTGTAGATCAACAAGAAGGAAATATAATATCCAGACTTTCCAGATTTTCTTGTTTGGAAAAACAATTCTGAAATAATTGAAAATATTTTTAATAGGTTTTTTTTGTTGGTTGGGTTGGGTTTTTTTAGGTTTTCTTGGTTGTGGGGCTTTTTCATTTTGCGTTTGGGGTTTTTTTCCCCCAAACTTGTCTTAAATTGTTTATTTAAATTTTTTTTTGTTGTATTCTGTTTTTTTATTAGAATGTACGTAAAAATAGGGGCAAGGGATAGAAAATAACTGTGTGACAAAACAGAAAGAAAATATGTGATAGTTCAATAGGTAACATGTTTAACATATATAACAGTCCTGAAATATTTTTCAATAAAGACTGTGTGATGACCCTGGTCATCATGTGTGAGTTACTGAAACAATGATTAAACCTCAATCTGTGGTTCATTAGCTGTGAGGAAGTCCTACAGTGTCTGCTATCATTATTTATATAGTATTCTTAACATCTGAAGTGAGATAATAAATGTGTTGGCTGGCTTGCCTCTTAGTACTTCTGCAGTGAGTTTCAAAATGTTTAGCAGTATTAAAAAGTGAAATGTCTTGACATGTTATAAAATTATTTGCTTATATATATTAACACATAGACATATGTATATACAAACATATGTACACAAATATTTGGTTTCTTTAACTTGTGTTTTGCTGTATCAAGAAACTGCAAAAATCTTAAAATGGGATTTAATGAGAAGCATAAACATCTGGTCTCTCAACTTAAACAATGTAGAGGTAGGGGTCAATAGCAGATTTTGGCATAGGTTTTTCCTGAAGATACAGATGCCAAAAAAATTAGTTGACTTTTTGTCATTTGCAGGTGTGAAGTGTTTAATCCATGGAGCTATGGTGATAGAGTAAATAACTGAAAAAATATGGGAAAAGTATAGTACTGGGAGCTACAACTGGCAGACTACCAAAAGACCCACCTTTTTTAGACAGAAATTGTATAATTGACACAAAGTACCTCTTGTAGATCTATCAATATAAGTAATCTTTACAGAAAAAAAACCCCAACCAACCAACCAAAAAACCACAACCAATCATGAGCTAACAAAGTCTGCAGATTTCCTACATGATTTTACAAACGTAATTGTTTTAGAAAAGAAGACAAGTGAGAGCAGGCTTTGAAATGTCATTCTTATATGTCCTTCAAAATATGCCCGTTAGGGCTAATAAGCTGAGCAGACATTTTGGTCTCCTCACACATAGCTTGAGACACTTTCAAAACTGAAGGGGTAGCATTTCAAACAGTCAAATATTTAATATTTCTTTTTATCCTGAGCTAGGCTGCCATCACACAGTAATTAAAATGGCACAGCTCTCCTTTGTCAGGGGAAGAGTTGTCAATTCATTTACAGCGCAAGCTGTGTTTTCAGTCCCAGGGAAAGGCCATTGTATTAGGTATTTGTTTCAGATTTTGAGAGTAGATAATTTCTCTGATAATTGATTATAACTGATGATGGAGCCCTAGAAGCAGGACAATGAAAAGCCCATTACAAATTAAAGTATCTTCACATAAATTATGTTATTATTTTACACGGGGACAGATTAAGAGGACATAGATTGGGAACATATTGAGGTAGAATTTGAGTTTCCTAAGTTTTTTCTCATTTTCTTCAGCAGATACAGATATAAATGTTCTCATACTGTCTAGTATCCTTTCAAAATGATGCATCTAAGTTCAGCCCCAGTAGAAGTTGTGAAAGTTTAAGAATTTGTCAGGATTGTACTATGACCGGTCCTGACTAAACATATAAAAAAGAGCAGATGATGAACAGGACATGCCCTTTTTTCAGGTCTATTTTTGAATATGTGACTCATAATATTAGCATGCATGCAGATACCTAAGGCATACTGTTAATACTTGGTAGTGTTTTCATCACTAGAAAAGTGATCTATTAAAGTTGCCAGAAACATTGTAAAACTAAACATAATGTAGCTGCTATTTCAGAAATTTTCTTGATTGTGAATACCTGTTACCTATCACAATGCTGCCCATGGTTTTCTGAATCCAGTTCATTTACAATAATTTTCTAGTGTTGATTCTGAGAAATGTTTGGAGAAGGATTTCTACTAACAGCTATCAGAATCAGGTTCACTTACTTATGAGGATCACACTTCTACCTATGATTGACAAAGTTGAGTCACATTAGTATAAGGCTGAAAGTTAAAAAAAACATTTTAATTGCCCTGTAATATATATTTGTAAACTGCTTCTACAGTCAAAGGATTTTGACTTGGGTTTTACTTAATGTTATTTTTCAGAAAATTTTTTTATTCAGAATCCTCCCTAAATTTATGAACTGTGAGAACCTTTGTCACATGTAACTTTTTCCCTAGCAGCAATTTAGTGTTAGTATTTTTAACCATACCATATAATTAATAGAATGGTTTGTCAAAACTAAAAAAGTATTTTATTATAACACAATAAAAACTGGCTTAGAAAAGGGAAAACAGAAATATGTTAACAGACGGGAAGGCATGCTGGTTTTGTTGTATACATACTTATGTTCCCTTAGTGTAGATTTTTTTGCTTGGAGGAAGTTTAATACCTTGGAAAATCACTTTTTCTTTCAAACAGAACAAGCTAATCCACCATTTTCTAATTATCTGTCAACCAAAAAATAGCTTGCCAATTTCTTAGTTGTATGCAGCCCGCCTGTTCTACTTCAGACAAAATTCCCACTGAAGTTAAAAATTTTCATAGATTAAGGACTTTGTGACTTGACCTTAGTTACCAGCCCAAATTAATATCTATGATAGTATCTGATTTCTCAGACATGTCCTCTTGCACAAGGGAGTGGGGAGGGATGTCCCCCCAAGTTCCTCAAAATGGTCATCCTGCTGCATGAAGATCAGCGCGGCCAAGTCAGATATAGAGATGCACTCTCCGAGCCCTTTCCAATAACCAATGGTGTGAAGCAAGGTTGCATTCTTGCACCAACTCTGTTCACAATTTTCTTCAGTAATTGTTTAATTGGCTAATTCAGTAATTGGCTCTAAAGGGCCACGGCACACTTCGATGAAGAAAATGGCATCTACTTCCGATACCGTACTGATGGAAGCCTGTTGAACCTCAGGAGACTGAAGGCCCACACCAAGACCCTCAATCACCTTGTCCGAGAGCTGCTTTTTGCTGACGATGCCGCCCTCGTTGCTCACACAGAAGCAGCTCTGCAGCGCTTAACATCCTGCTTTGCAGAGGCTGCTGAGCTTTTTGGGCTGGAAGTCAGCTTGAAGAAGACAGAAATTCTCTTCCAACCTGCACCTCAGGAAGCCTTCCATCACCCCCACATCACCATAGGTGAATCAGAACTCAAGTCAGTCCAGCAGTTCACCTATCTGGGAAGCATCATTTCCTCAGATGGTAAGATTGACCAAGAGATAGACAACAGGTTAGCAAAGGCATACAGTGCCTTTGGAAGACTCTATAAAAGAGTCTGGTGCAATAAACACCTGAAGAGAAGTACGAAGGTCAGTGTCTACAAAGCCATTGTACTGTCTACTCTTTTCTATGGGTCTGAATCGTGGGTCATCTACTGCCCCACCTGCATCTCCTCGAACGCTTCCATCAGCGCTGCCTCCGCACTATCCTAAACTTCCACTGGTCCGATTACGTGACCAATGTCTCTGTCCTTGAACAGGCAGCAGTCACCAGTATTGAGGCCATGCTGCTGAGAACGCAGCTGAACTGGGCAGGGCACATCTCCAGAATGAAGGATCACCACCTCCCTAAGATCATGCTTTATGGTGAACTTGCCACCGGCTGCCACAAGAGAGGAGCCCTGAAGAGGAGATACAAGGACTGCCTGAAACAATACCTCAGCCTTGGCCATATTGACTACCATCAATGGTCCACTCTGGCCTCCAATCAGGAGACATGGAAACACACCATCCATAACACTGCTGCTTCCTTTGAGAACGCAGAATCAGTCTGGAGGAGAAAAGACAATGCAGAAAGAACCGTGTCTCACCAACATAGCGTATGGAGACTTTCTGCTGTGCCTTTTGCAACCGGGCTTGCCTATCTCACATTGGCCTTTTTAGCCATCAGCGCGCTTGCAGCAAGCGTGGGTAGAGCCCTTCCTAAATCTTTGATCGTGAAGCCTAGCCATGATGATGTTGAGGGAAGCTGGACAGATCAGTTAAAAACAGAAGGACCTATGTTTCCTGTTGTTGTGTGGCTCAGATGACGATGTCTGTGGAGATAAATGTTACAGGCATCTTATATCCCATGATGTCATAGTATAAAATCTAGTAAATGAAAACACTGGAATACTGAAGTTGCCACATTAAAAAAGCCAAAGAACCAGTCTGTAAGAAATCCCACATAATTCCCCTGTTCAGAAGGCAGAAGGTGGGAAGAGGATCTGGAGCAGATGTGTAAAGAGTGTCAGGAACTCAGCAAGTACCATTATTATAACAAGAGATCAATGTGCAAAGAATCAAAGCTAGTTAGTGGACCAAGCAGCTGCAGAACAGCTGGATTTAGAGTGCTGAGTCATGTCATTTAACATGGAATGGGAAGAAGCTGGGAAAATTCATCCCTCTCAATGCTAGGGCATCTTCTGTAGGGAAGAGTTGTTTATTTAGCAATTACAATGGGGATATTTTTGTTGACCGGTGTTAACATCAACTTTATATTCATATTTACTTTAATCAGTAAACTGAGACAAGTATCAGTATGCGATGTAAATTGACTGTAAGGCTTCATTTAAAGGACATTTCATGGTAGTCTGGAACCTATCAGGACAAATTTGTTGAATAACATAGTTTGGCTGTTTCTTGATGAAAAAAAAAGATCATTGCTGATAAACCTGCAGTTATCATTAGAGAAGCCCAATTATCTTTGTGCTTAATTGTCCAAAATGTGCAAATAATTTATATTTAATTTGTATTCTTGGATTATCTGGCCTTCAGACTTTTGAATAAATTAAATCTTATCTCTATTTCTCTATTACTACCATTATTTTATAATACATCTCTTTCGGTGATAACATCAGTCATTATCTGCTAAAAAACCCAGAAAAAGTAGAAGCAGAATCAAAGACTGCAGGGAAAATTTGTGCAGGAGAAAGGAGAAAAAGGCAGCTATAACCATTGTAAAATGTGTACCTACCAAAAAAGAGATTTCAAATCTGATTTCAGATACATTATCTTCAAAATGAAAGCAAAAATCTGGACCCACAATATGATTAAGTTTATATAGCACAGGAGGAAGAAAATGAAGTTTTATTCATGTGAAGGATCTCAGCCCAAATCAGTAAACATGTGATAATCTTTTGTCGTTTATTGAGAGTCTCAAGTGAAATTTGGAACTTTTTGTGAGTTTGGAAAAAAAAAAAATCATCTAGCAGCAGTTCCTACATACCTTCAGCCTCCTCCTCCCCTTCATTTTTTCTAAACTTAATTTAGCAGCAGGAATAAAAGTGAAATATCTGATTCATTGACTGGGTAAGCAACAATAGTCATAAACACTGGAAAAGAAAGAAACAAATGTGTGGGGTAGGAAATTTGCTACCCTATTCTTCATCTCTGACTAACTTGTGTCTAATGTGGAGACAAGTTCATGGCTGCCTCCTCTTCACACTTGTGTTTGCAGGGGATGGTTCAGGTCACATGCTACAAAACAGAATAGCAGTAAGGAACATATAAAGTTTGTTAAATGGGAAATACTGAGAGACAAATGTTCATATATTTCTCCATCCAGTCCTTCTTAGAAAAGTGGTCTCTGACTTTAAACAAATCACAGTTGCTAAATAATCACATATTTTTTATATTACTTTTCAGTACCAGGCATGTTTTTTCCCTGAAAAGCAGGAAATTCAGGTCTATTATATAATTTTGCATCCAAACAGCATATTCTTCCTCTTTCTTCTTTACTGTTGAAGGCAGGTTCTGTGTTTCAGCTTACGACTCCTGTGCAAAACATAGCAGTAAACACGTTAACAGTCAGTAATCAGCAGAAATTATGGAGGAAAAGTACCAGAGAGTTTCACAAAGAGAATACATGTTGAAAAAGGTGCAGGTAATCTGACACAGAGCAGTTAACCCAGTAAAAGGGAAGGATTAAGAAATCAAAGAAATGATTCTTTCAGCCTTGGTTCCAGGCTGCCCACGACGCTCTTTGTACCTACTGAATTCATACCTCCTGCAATTATATCAGCAAAACCTTATCTTATAGTGCATTCAGAGCACTGACTTCAGGAGTCAGCAAATTCAAGTATATACATCAATCAGTCTTCTATAATCTTATAATCACTCAGCAATAGGCGTAATTCCTATTCACCAATATCTAGTGATCTAATGGCACATGAAATATGAATAACTGGTTGCAGTACAGCATTTGTCTTATATAAGCCCGTGGCAAGAGAAAAACTTTGACTTCCACATGATGAGAATAAAACCAGCAACTGGAGAAAGGAAAAACTGCCAAATCTCTACCTCCATGCTGCCAGGAATCAGCTGATGCTGCTTTTTTAAGTTTCCAGGCCAACTTCTTGCTTTGCATTTTTTTTCCAGGTGTCAACATGCCAGCTCTTAGAGCAGCTCACAGTGGAAATGACATGATGTAAGGAAGTTTGTAATGGATGGTGTATGTAGAAAAACCCAAAACTTTTACTTTGCATCCATAAATTTCTACTTAACCTCCAGAACAGACTGAGATATGAAAGTATTAGTAGTTTCTTTGCTTGGCAATAATTTCATCAAACTTCTGATGGCAAAAGCTGGACAGTATTCTAATGTAGATAAGTACTTTCAGATGGCCGAGATCAGAAATACTTTTCTTACACTGCCAGGTCGTACAACAGAAATTTAAAAACTCATTGAAAGGAGAGAAGTATCATTCAAAATAAAATTAATATTTCCTTAAATAATGAGCTGATTGCTGTCAAATGGTAATATGTTTGAGTGTTAGAATGTGGTCATTTGGCTGGGCAGCAAGGAAGGAGCCTCCTTTACCAGAAAATACACCTGCATGAAACTAGAATACTCAGATTTATGTATAATCACCTATGACTGTGTAGATGTGAAAGGCAACCATTCACGTTCTGAAGGTGCTGGATTTATTTGCTGCTTGAGTACAGACTACAAATCAGACTTTGAAATATGAAACAATTGAGAAGTAGGCTACCTTTGGGATTCCTGAAAGCCCTGATGCTTTTTCAAAGCTTACTGCTTTAACTGAAATACTAGTTACGTTTAAAAAAGAAATGAAAAAAAATCCCACACACAACCAAAAAAAAAAACCCCAGCTACCACCTTCCCGCCCCACAAAAAAACCCCCAAAACACCCCACCAAGACCAACAACCCAAACCCAAAGATCTGAAATCCTTATATTCTGCTTGTAGAAGAGTATGGGGGAAAAAAGGAAAAGAAAGCACGTTGGATGTATAATAGCTGTTGAAAATAAACAAAGTCCATGGCTGTCCAGATGTCTTCATATCATTTGAGTCACCAATTTCTTTCCAAGGCATGAAACCATGGCTTCTTGACTTTCTTAGAGTATGCATTTCTATGAAGATATTAGAGAAATTCAGATGTCCATTCAGAGTCTTTGAGTCGTTACTTTGGAGACCTGCCTGTCTCTCAAACATAGTTCTAAGCTACACTAAAAACCTTCAAAAATGTTCAGAACTTAAAATAGTTACTGACATTAACCAGAGTAGAAGAACATGAAAATCAAAGTTTGCTTCAGTAGAACAGCTCAAGAAATAACCAATAGCGGAAAGACCTCCAACAAAACTGTAATTTACAGATGTACAAAATCATCTAAGTCTTGTGAGCAATATTAACAGTAAGGACCTAGATGTTATGTTCCATAAATTTGTGTTTTAAATTTAAATTTCATTTGTTAAATTTAAATTTCTAAATTTGGATAGACTTCAATACTTACATCTATATTGTTCTGAAAAATTATCCAACTCAATTCTAGTCTATCTTATCTACATTTTATTACTTTTTAGAATCCAAAACACAGATTAAATCTACATATAAGCTTTATCTAATAGTTGCCACGGTTATGGGCAAGGGAAATGATTCAGACCGGCGGGTTCTTAGCTTCTAAGTTGCAGTTTGCCGCGACTGAGCCCCGAGAGAAGAGACACAGGCACGGTGCGCAGTTCAGGCACATGGACCGATCTACTTTATTGTAAAAGGTGATGGGTATTTAAAGGGCAGGAGAAGGGGAGGTCCTGGGAAATCGATCCCTGGACCGGTGATTGGTAGGGTGACAGGATTGGCAGGGGAATGGGAGTGACACAAAGGGAACATGTCCAGGCAAGCTTCCCCAGGACCCTGAACACAGTATCTCAGGTGGCAGGCTGGAAAGCCTATCTCCCAACAAATAGTATTCTGAAATCTAAGTTTGCTATTTTGAGAAAACTGTTAATTTTTCTGCTAGCCCTTTCTTTCTGCCCTTTAAATAGTGATTTTCACACTGATTTCATGTGTGGAATTCTGTGACAGCCACTATCCACTTCCAAACAGGATGAACAGTTGTTGCAATGAAGCAACACAGAAGACTTAATAAAGACCTAGGAATAAGCTGCAAAGCCTTATTTGTCCTTACTCTGGCAACTGCACAACTGAAGTACTCAAAATGAGTGATGCTACATATGTGTGTATGTATCTATGTATGTGGAGATCTATGCATAAGAAAAACATGATTTAAATGCTTCTATTGTAGCTGTGGTAAAGACTTCAAAAAGATTCACCTTTTGACAAAAAATTAAGTTGCATTCAATTTCTGATATCTGTTTCTTATTACCACACACAGCTCTTGTCATCTTCCTGTAGTTTTATCTTTGTATGTCCCTGTAGCATCAAGTACATATGTTTTCTGTATTTATAGTGGCCCCAAAAATTATTCTTAATTTTCTATTATTGAAGATTCTGGTCAAGGCTGTCATAACCAGTGTAGTATCTGCTGACATATAAGCCTAATGCATTGCTACAGGGTTATCTAATAGAATCAATCATATTCACCTTTCATTTAAAAGGGCACTTCATCAGAATGACTGTTAATCTAGGGTCAATAACAGCTTCATCCAGAATGGAGGAGCCAATATTTTAGACAGACTCTTGCTCCTCATCCTGTGTTTCCTGTAACCTGAAAATTTAGCTACTGTTCTTCAGGTTTTGGAAGTACATGGGATATTTTGATTTGGCATGGAAGAGAGGAAGTAAATATGTGATGAAGACCAAAGGCATTGCAAATCATTATCATGGTAAATCATATTTTGTCAATTTGACATTTTACTGATATAAACAAAGTTAAACTATCAGCAATCTTTGCATTCAGGGTGCATGACATACAGAACTTCACTGATTATTTGTTTTATTCTCCTTTTTCTCTTGGTCTTATCAAAGGTTTTTGTCAAGTATCCTGAAGCTTCTGGAATTTGAAAAACCTGGAAAATTGCTTACGTTTTCATATATATGGGAAAGTTATTCTGACTTATGTCAGTTAAAGTATTCCAGTGAGATGTGATTTTAAACTATTACTCCTCTTATAAACATTCTGGTATAAAGAGTCTGATGTCACTTATGTTTAAGCCTAGTGAAAAAGCCACACACCATTTAGTATAAATGTGAATCCACACAGGAAGTCTTATTGAATGTGACTGACATGACATGCTTTACTCTCTTTCTGGAGGCTTTGACACTAATGGATTTGATCAAAACTGTACTCGCTACTTTTCCATTAATGCAGCCTTTCTGGCTTGGTAGCAAGATAGACTCTGTCAGTCTGTAGAAATCACTTGTTAACCTTCCCTGTTTTACTTTTATTTTTTTAATCACCATTGCCTCTTTAATAATATAACTGAGAATTGGCAAAATTATTTAGTGAAACATTATGATGACTACTGACATGACTGTCTATAATTACTCAGTCAGTAACAATAAAGATGGCTTTTATAGCTACCAGATGGGTAGTTTATGTGTTTATTTAAAAAGTGTCCAGACTCTTTTGTAGTAAACAGAACTTTAAATTAATTCTTTTCTTTAATATCATCAAGACTTTTGTAAAATTACACTAAAAAAGAAAGGACAGTAATAGTCTTTTGAGGTAAAATAAGAGTGATTAAAATGTTATTTACATTGTGCTTGCAACTTGCATTTCAAGTTTTGGCAATGACATGACACCTATACTGGAAGAAAAATAGAGACACATTTCATAAAAATTCCAATTCTAGTGCTTTTACCGAAGCAAAACTCATACTGATTGCAGTTCTGTAATGGTGTTTTATTTATGTAAATTTTCAGAATACCAACAGTTAATCTAACACAGCCAAGTCTGCTCAAGATTAAGCCTAAGAAATCATATTTCTTTCATGACAAATAATGCTGATTTTACATTTTACTTTGCAAATAAAGGAAGCTAATTTTCATTTTCTGCTTTTGCACCATGTACAACTAGAAAATTAAAAGCTTCAGCCCCTGCTTCAGGATCATACTGCTGTTTAAACTTCCAAAAGGTTCTTAAAACTCATCTAATTTTTCTTTATTTAAAAGTATTCTAACAGTGCTTCAGTATGATGAATATTACTTTGTGAAAAGTCTGCAAAAATAATCATATAGGGAATTAACTTTCCAGTAGCTTATTAAGTTCCCAAGAAGAACATTCCTCTGATTTTCAGTATCCAGCTCTTTTTTTTTAAAAACTGAGCATCATCATCAAGCAAAAATGAAACTTTTTTTAATACAACTTGAAGCATATGTATACATGCTTTTTAAATAAGCATGAAAACACCAGAAGTGGCACACAAGCTTGATACTTGTAACAGAATCTCTTAATGCATTTCCCCCACATGAATACCTATGTGGAAAGAAGATCCAACAAAGATGTGTTGATATCTGCTTATTGTAAACAGATGTGGAGGATCTGCCCTGGTCCTACTAGTGCCATTGTACAATGAATGATATAAATTAAGAGTTCACTCTATGAATGTCAAGTGTCATAGTAATACATCTGTTATTTTAAGAAAGGTATAGAATACTATGTAGACAGATGAGCAACAGTGATCTAATGTTAAAATTTGTTTTCCTAATATGCTGGTCTGTCACTGGAACTGATTTTCTCTAACAAAAATAAATACAACATGAAAGATCAATGGTTTAGAGTGTGGGTTTCTTTCTTTTTATATTTTTGTTCTTCATAATAGACCTCCCTAAAGGTTACAGCTCACTTAATACCAGATGCAGGCCAGAAAATCTTCCAAAATCAATTAACAACAAACTTCAGTTTTTGCTTATGCATTACTAGACTGTAATTTACATAAATCAAAACATATTAAGAAAGTAGTAATGTTAAAAGAAGGTATTGAAATGACAAAATTCCTCATCTTGGAATGAAAGAAAATCAAGATATCTCCCAGTGAGGACAATATATAATATCCCTCTGAATATTAGTGAAAAGTGAATAAAAGTAAAACAGATATATTATCACCAGCACATATGAGTGTGTGTGAATATGTATATCTATGTACTTATTGGATTACATACCTATACATTCATATTTATTGTAGGAAAATATTGCTGCACGGTGTTTCATTGTAGATTAATGAGTGCCTGGTATATTAAAAGACACTGATTATACATATTTCAGTAACTATTTTAGTTACAGACAATATATGGGATCAAAAGAATTTAATTAATTAAATACTTGCAGGTTTAAGGGTGGGGTTTTTTCTGTTTTAATGTACTTTGAAAACAATTAGAAGAAAAAAATAAATGCGTTAATTATGAATCTATTTCTAATCCCGTTATTCTGCATTTGTGTGGATACATTTCTACAGAACAATAATCAAGTTGACATTCCATGTCTTGAGCATGATTTCCTTTATAGGATGCAACCTAGAAAATTGGAGTAAGGAAATACATTAGAAACACGTCAGATGATTACATTATTTGAAGACCTTACTAATATTCAAAGGTGTTTAGAATTCTTTCTTTTTCAAGAGAAAATATGGAGATATCAAACCAAAAGACAAATCTCACATGATTAGCATTTCAAGTGTCAATATATGAATAGAGATGGTCAGCTTGAAGTGAGGAAAAAGCCAGTCCTTTGCTGGGTAGAAGGCTAGATCTTAAACTAGCACAAATAAGTTAGACCTATTTTTTTTAATCCTAGGAAAGAAAAGCTCCAATCTTCACTTTTTGTAGGCATTATCTGAAGCACGTAAACTAATTTTCAGAATGCATGATATCCTGACATGTATAACATTTTTAGTACCTTTTTCTAAAGGATGTGAAGAGTCAATGTGAAGCAGTCATTGAAAAGAAATTACAAACAGAGTTAAGGATTAGAATGCGCAGTCATGAATGTACTTGAAGATCAGCAGCTAAGAGAGACATCTCTTCCTTCCCCCTTGTTAGGATATATGCCTATCTCACCGGCATAAACCTGACTCTTTAATAAAATAATATTGAATGATCTTCCTGATCAATAGAGAGCTTTAAGAAGCCATGTTGAGTGCCTCTCCTTAACAACAGATTTAGGAATATAAACAGGTTTTAAGTACTTTTAGTTTTTCTGGACCTCGTAAATTTGTCTATCTTGGTCAAGCAGGTTTTTGGGGAAGAGAAAAAACTGCTCTATTTTTTCAATTTCTAGTTTTTAATTAATGTGAAATTATTAATATTGAACAATTATTAGCATTGAAATGTAAAAAAATTCACATTTATAAAAAGTACTATGTGATATCATGTCTAATATTGTATCTGATACTAATAATATCTGATAATATATCAAATAGTTCTGTCTATATTTTCTTAGGAAGTTTTGATTCCTATTGTAAATTAACTGTTTTAGGCTGTGTTTTCTACTTGTTCCCTTAGTCTAGTACTTTGCCATTATGTTCTGTGTGCCTCACAGAACTTTCTAAACACCTGTGTGCACCAATTTTGTTCTTTTATCTGATTTTAGAAAACCTGAGGACAAATTATTCAAGGAAGGAAAAGTTTGCCTCCCTTGAATGGTGTCTGTGTCCTAGTTATAGTGGCTGGGACCAGTTTATCACTGTGTGAATGTAACTGGAACTGTGTATTCCATACCCTCTCTGCCATTTATCATGAACTGTTAATGATGCATTTTTTGCAACAGCTGCCCAGGACACACCTGACATCCCAGGCTATGAACTGGGTGCATGAGAAAACAGAGATAAGAGGGTTCCCTGTCTTCACATCAATGATTCGCGTGTGATAACTCCCCTCTGGGAGTCATTAACACCTTCACACCCAACCTGAGGGGTCATGTCTGCTAATGGGCCATCAAGTAGACCAAAATATCCTGTGACTCACTGAGTAAACTGCCCATTGTGAAACCCCTCACCCTGGGGGAGGGACTGGGCGTTCCTATCTGAACCCAAGCGTATATAAACTTGGAATTTTGGGACTTGGGGCACTCACTCGTCAGACTGAGAGGAGGACCAGAACCTCAACAGGACTGCAACTACCACTCTCAACCAGACTGCGACCACCAACCTTCTGGAAGGAAAACAGGTTTTCCTTTTTCTTTTTGCTTTGGACTCAGGGGACCACGTGGTGCTCAGCACAGGGGCTGGTGAGCACCATACTGTTTGTGCCCCAGGGGGCTGGGTTGTACAACTGGGTTTTGAGGGCTGAAACCATTTTTCCTTTGTATCAGTGTATCCATTGTAATATTTTTATTAAATTGTAGTTCTGACTTCTAAACTCTTTTGAGTTGGATTAATTTCTCCTGCTGGTTTACTTTTAAACCAGCACAGTCTGTCTGCAACATTTAACAAGAAAAACACCCAGTACTGCCTTAAATTCTGTGAAAGTAAATGAGGCTGATTCAAAGTTTTGTGTAAACTAGGGCCTCAGCTTCACAACTGCAAGCACCTTTGGGTTTTTACTCCATGATAAAGCAGTGCGGGTGGAAACATTGCATTTAAGGTTGTTTACTTTTTGGTTTTCTCAGAACACATTTGCCTAGCCAACAGCACAGTAGCTGCATGGGCACCAGTTCACCTACATGCTCTGGAATCAAATTCAATTATCTAATTATGCAACATAGCTTATTCTGTACAATCTAAAAATTTTTCTTCAATTTTGCAGTGTGCTTAATTACTTAAAAATGCATAGTATTGCTACAGAGCTGTGCTGTCCAATTGTCTGCTAACACTATATAAACAAGTACTAGAAGATGCCCCACAAAGGCTATTTTTTAATAAATTGTGAGAATAGCAATTTTAAATTAATTACTATTTCTTTTTAGTACATATTATAAAGGCTATCTGTCATCTAGCGCTTTAGTTTTGTCTTCAAGAAAACAATGGCTTTAGTTGTAATCAATCAAACACATTACAGCTGTTTGTGATAAAACTGATAATTCACCAAATGTTGATAGGTCGACCTGAATTTGCACCTGATAAAGAGCAATCAGTGGTACAGTGGATATCATCAAGACTTCTATATGTTCTGCAGAAGATTAGCACCTCATACATAATTTACCAAATGGTATTTAAGAAATTGCAGAACAGTCATTTTCCAGAAAGGAAATCCATACATTTTCGATAAGAGTGAAAACATTTCTCATTTTGATAACACTGTAGCTTATTCAGATTAAAAAACAGTTTATCTTCCCTGTCTCCACAACAGATAAATATAACAAGTATGTAGAAACTTCCAGGTAGGTTACAGGGGATTCAGGGATTCAGACCATGCAAAATTTCTTGAATCATTTGCTTGAGTAGAAGCTAATAGGATGGCCAATGGAAAACAGACAGATTGGTGCTTTTAAAGCATTTTTAAACAGTTTCTATAATAGGCAATGAAACAAGAAATATCTCTGCTTGTATTCCAAGGAAGATTTTTGACTTTTAAGTTGCACATTGCAATAGAAACTGAAAATCTATTTACATGCATTTTTGGATTTCAAAAGACAAAGGTACTGTCGTTATAAGTCTTAATGCAAAGACTTTTTAAATAAACAAAAGAAAGAAAGAAAAAAGACATTTTAAAAAATATCAATCCCAGGACAGGGCATGTAATTCATTTGGTAAAAAATTAGAAGTCTTTGTGGTAAACCATTGACATTATAAAATTATGTTTGGTTAGAAGAATGTTTTTACTCTAGATTAAAATTCTATCAGGGCTTTCACTATTGTAATCGGCCTAGATACTTATTTTCATGATGTATTTGCCAGAATGAGTGAATAGAAGGTTTTGTGATGGTTTCCATTACTGAGAAAAGAAAAAATTTCTACCCTTGAGAATAAGGACACATTTATAATTGCGTCTTTCTTGCTTCTACATTCTATATCAGTATGTTACTATAAAGGAAATAAAATTGTGGTAGTGTGTTACTGTCACTTACTGATCACTAAAAATGTCTTCTAATGAAGAGGTGATAAGCCCTTTTTACTGCACATACATATTTGTTTATATTTGATCTGTGTTTTCATTAATTCATAAATTTTAATTAGCCATCATAAATGGGCTAGCTTGAAGCTGGCCCATATCACAAAAACGGGGTGGTAAGGAGAGTACTGAACTGTTTTGATCATATACTTGGTGTAAAGTAAGATAACTCACAGAAATGCCAGACAGTGGAAGGACTTGAGGAAAATTTATTCCAAAGTCAAGAACACTAGACTTACAAAGGAAAATTCCTAACAGTGCTTCAAAGCACCTGGCCTAAGAAAGACACACTTTCTGTTCTCTCCAGGGCTTTGATCTTTGCTGGCCTCCCCCCAGGCCCTCCCTGATACAGAAGCCTGTAACATCTGTGAGGGTTTATCTCTTCTCATACCAGAGAGAGAGAGACTGTCAACCTCATCTGGAATGCAAGAGGAGGAAACATCCGTATTATCTCTGAGAAAGGTGCTTAAGTGAAACAACCTCTATTATCATCATAAATCTTCCGGGAAGGGGGAAGGGTACCTACACTTACACTTTTTATCAAACCAGATTAAGATTAAAGACTTTTCTTCCAGAATAGATGGGTGAAATCTCAGAAATTTTTTACCATTCTCTACACTGTGTAGTAGGTATTAACAGCAGGATCACCTAGGTGTTTAATTTGTTAATTTTCCAGTACAGAGTCTCTGTCCCTACTGTATTTTGCCACACAGAAGTGGAACTATCAAGGGNCTTAAGTGAAACAACCTCTATTATCATCATAAATCTTCCGGGAAGGGGGAAGGGTACCTACACTTACACTTTTTATCAAACCAGATTAAGATTAAAGACTTTTCTTCCAGAATAGATGGGTGAAATCTCAGAAATTTTTTACCATTCTCTACACTGTGTAGTAGGTATTAACAGCAGGATCACCTAGGTGTTTAATTTGTTAATTTTCCAGTACAGAGTCTCTGTCCCTACTGTATTTTGCCACACAGAAGTGGAACTATCAAGGGAATTGACAGCCTGGACACTGGTGTAATGTAATATGGTTCTGGATATGTAGATAGGCAATAATGTAGGTGTCTCTTCATGGCTTGAAGCTGTAGTTGAAATTTTCAGTTTTCATAAGGAGTATGAAATCACAGACTTCTACAGTCTAAACAGAAAGCTCTAACTGTTTCATATCACAAAACTTCAGAATCACAGAACTGCGTAGGTTGGAAGGGACTTCAGGAGGTCACTCTGTTCAACCTCCTGTTTGAAGCAAGTCCAATTAAATCAGGTTACACAGACCCTTGTCCAGTTGGGTTTATGTCTCTGTGGAGTGAGACTCTACAGCCTCTTTGGGCGACCTGTGACAATGCCTGATGACTCTCCTTGTAAAGTCCGGTGAGTGGTTTCCATCTTATCTAGTTAGAATTAGATGACCCTTGAGCCATCCCTTCTTCAGGCTGTACAAATACAGTACATGGTATGTCATATTTTTGAGTCCCTTCATCATTTTGTTCCTTTCTGGACTTCAAGAGGCCAAGGCCTTTCTTCCACTTGGGAATTCAAAATAGTATGGGCAGACATGGTCTCGTAAGTGTTGAAGATGGGAAGGATACTGGCTGTATTCCTGCCCATGCATCCCAGGAGGTCATTGGCCCTTTTTGACACAAGAGCACAGTTTTGACTCATATTCTGCTTGTTTTCTTGTTGGACTCACAGGTCTTTTGGCATAAAGCTGCCTCCTGGGTAGGTGGCCCCAAAGCTTCACTGTTGGATGGCATTACACACTCCCAGGTTCAGGGTTTTGCACTTGTCATTATTGAATTTCATGAGTTTCCCACAGGACCGTATCTACAGCTTGTCAAGTTTCATTTACATGCAAGGAGATACTAAATTTGTCATCCATCTCAAACAACCAACTGGGGAGGAGCAGCTGAATTTGATGGAAGGACAGAGAGCAGAAAATCTGAAACACACACACAAAAAAACTCCCCTTCCTATAGCAAGAGTGCTTCTTCTTCAACAGACCTGACAAAAAGTTTTTATAGTATAATCTTTGACAACAGACAGAACATGAAACTCATAAAGACTCGCCATGTAAGCAAGTAGAAAACTGAAAAAATATCATGATTTTTTCC
>VWZG01013667.1:0-52191 GCA_013396735.1 Grallaria varia | reverse complement strand
GTAGTCTCTGCAGCTCTTAGGGTTTTTTTTTTGTTCAAAATAATTGTTAACTTACACTATATCTTACCTGTATCTCCCATTCATAATGTCTTGCAAAGACTCGTCTGTGTTACTCAGGGCTTTTGAAGAATCTTCTTCAGTTCTTCCTTATATCAGAGACATTTCATGTTTTGAATTACCTGTGTTTTTTTATAGATTTACAATTTCCTCTGCAATACCCACTGTGAAGATACAATTTCAGTGATTTTTTTTAAAAGTGGTTTGGAGTTTTCAGATGTGTCATTTACTCATCTGAGTGTCCCTGACATAGATAGTAGTGTTTCCATCTGCTGTAGTGTCTTCATCTGTAGATACACAAAATAAAAACTAAACCAGAAATAGTGAAGTACAGCATGCTAAAAAACAGGCATAACAATAATTCAAAATATTCTAATGTGGGCAAGTTTTCTATGAAAAGTATTTAACAAAAATATTTAATAATGCAACAGAAAGCATGCAATGGGCATTTGCATCATGCAAATATAATATTTGATATTGATCAAAAGGATTCGTTTCCAAAAGGAAGCAATATAGACTGTATAAATTTCTGGAATGATACATGCATTGTTGTGATTTAATAAAATAATTTATCAGAGACATGGCTGTAACACGTCAGTCAGGCCTAATTAAGAAATTGCTTAGGAATGGTAAATGTAGAACTAGCTGGAGACAATTCCATAATGGGTATTTCTTGTTCCATTAGCAAACTTACATGCCAAAAGACAGTAAGAAATGAACAAACCATTGATGAATATTTGTCATAGCGTGCAGTTTCTTCATATGTTGCTCCAATACCAGATCTCCTCTTGGCTCCTTGTTGAGGTATGAATATTTCCGTTCAGATGAACAGACACTTTCATCTGGTGTTTTTGGTTGCTTCATGCTGAAGTGAAATGTGTGACTGAACATTTGCAAGATTTGGCATCAAGAATATGAAAGTCTTCCTGCGCAATAGACTAAGACACATGAAACACAGATGACATCATTCTTGAGCTTCCAGCCAGTTTCCAGATAAACCTTGTGGAACATATCCAGGAAGCAACTGTCTATGATCAGCTAAATATTCTTGCTTGCCAGTATTTTCTCTCTGTCTATAAAACTGGGAGAGAAGCAGGAAGTCTTAATGTGGTTTTCAGGTCAGGTGAAGAGGAATAAATAGACTGTCTTGAATATTTGAGTCAAACAGCATTATAGTGTTGTTTAAGCAGGCTATCTGAACTGTGCCAGTTTGCCCCAACTAGTGGAATGTTATCTTCTATCTTGAAAAACCATAAAACATCATTTAGGGAATTAGAGGCACTGATGCACATATACAACCTATTAGGATCTATGAGGAACACAATCACAGGTTTGAAGGAGTCATTTTCGCTGTTAAATTAGTTATAAAGTTATTAGGCCAGTCAAACTCCTCTGTGAAGATCCGTTAGAGAAAACTTATAGTGCCTTTGCAGCAAAAGAACTGTTTTAGTTTTGTATGAAAAATTAAAAAAGTAGAATTAGGATAGTGTTTTAAAATAAGGTATGACTGCTCATTATTAAGGTCTCTGTGCTTTGATTTTCATTAAGACAGAATGTGAATCATAAAGATTTTAACTCATCAAGGTCTAAGTGTAGAGCTGTGTACTTTCCCCTTGATGATTAAGATCACAACACCAACATTCACACCCGTTTAGAGAGCCTCACCATCTTCACTGCCAGAGTGATGTTAGTGATACCAATAAGCACTGTAAAAGAAATGTGAGACTTCTTTCAGCTTGGCAGAGATGAATGACAAAAGTGAATTTCTGGCCTTTGTTTGAGAAGGTATTAATTTGAAATTATATAGGGCAGTGGCTAGACAGGATGATAGCTTTTTAATATAGATTATGTTTCTTTTCAGTATTATCAGCATGCTATCCTCAAATTATTCAGACACTGTAATCAATAAAGCTCTTGCACACCCTTTGTCATCAGTGGGCTACATATACTTCAGATCATACATGATTCTCAACTGTCCAGACTTCACTAGCAAATTTTGTGGAGGCAGGAGTAACTAAGAATTTTATTGTTTATCTGTTTTATTATTCCTCTAGACTAAATTTAGAGAACTTTCTAAAAGAAAAAAGAAATAAACAGAAGCTGAACTGAAAAGCAGTGGGTTCTCTAACTTCATATGCAATTAAATTAGCATTTAGGAACTACAAGAATATGGCAATAAATTCAGATATCTGGAAAACAATGATTTAGGAATCCTGCACATACTTAACAAAATATTAAAAATTAATTTACCTCTCAACATTGATTTAGCCATCATTAAACTATGAAAGAATTTGCAATATTTACAGATGATTTTCTCCCCTTTCCTCAATAGATTTACAGAACAGCTAGAGGATCATCCTTTTACACAATAGCCCTGTGCATCTGGTATTCAGCCGAACACTACTGACCCACATTCTACTTCTTTAAATCTCGGTCCCATACTTCCATAGAGATCACTCCAATCAGGTCAGAATCCATGTCATTCACCTTCTGATCTTAATACTGCATTTATTCAGATGAATAAATAGCAGTTAATAGAAACATGGTATAAAAGCAGATGATGATTCATTTCTTTTATGAATATTCAAAGTACTAAACTGCAGTCTTTCTCACATACTTGATTTTTGGCACAATGAATATTGAAGTAATTATAGTAAACGGGTGGAGTTATGCTAACATTAGAATTCAAGTATTCAATATGTCAACATTTGGACACACATATGGTATCATCATTCTGACATATCAGCAAGTTAAGGCAACTATGTATCACCCTCTGTTTCAGGAAAAGAGTGTTTCACTGTTTTATTTGTGTGGTGTGAAACAGATGTGAACACAGTGCCAAAGGCTACTTAACTCACTCAGTTCTGTCCCGAGAGAGATGCAGGTCACAGCACTTCAGGTGAAAGCTGAAATCTAGATCTCACAATGCCCTGTCAGTGGTCTCCGTGTGAGAGCACTGCAGGAGGGAGACATAATAGAAACAAACTTCCTTTCCATGCTTCCTTAAGGAAGAGAACAGGAGGAGAGAGAGGAGAGGAAAGATTGTCCCCTCCTCTCCCGTTCTCTCCATATCACTCATCGGTCTTCCTCCATAAGTACTCTATATTGTATAATATAGTATACACATTATACTATGATTATGCTGCAAAACTGTTAAGTTATTTATAAATGCATGTTGTCTTTCCATGTCAAGATGTTTCATTCTTAAATTTACATGACATTCAGATCAGTAAACTTGTATAACTGAAACCAGGGCAGCTACATGGCTGACAGATTCAGTTCAAATCCAGAGACAGTGTACTTCTCTCCATCTGAGGAATGGGGAATCGTAAGATGTTGGTTCTTTTTTTCAGATCGAATGGATAATGCTTCAAGTTATGTTTTGCATCTGATGTACTTCTTGCTTTTGCTTCAGGGAAACTACAGGCTGAGGGGGGGGACTTTGTCCCAAGCTGGAATCCTGATGTGGCAAGAATAAAGGCCCAAATGTGGGAAATTGAGTTTTTCCATTGTTCACATAAAGCAGACTAACCCACAGGCTTTCTATTATATCCCATGCAATTCCACAGGGGAGAGTATATATGGGTTCAACACAGACTTTTCTTAAGCTCAGGCACTGTGACCTTATTTACAAAATCATATCAAATCAAATCAAATCAAAATAAAATCATCAGTCCCTCATTACAACTCCTAATTTATTATTGTTAATATTGTTGGTGTCGTTGTGTTGGTGTTTTTATTATTGCTGTAACTGAAAAAGTTTTAACTCTTTAAAAAAGGAGTCTCTGCAGCAGTGGCAGAAGATGTTGGAAAATTCTTTTAGCTTTAGCACAATCATCCCTAAGTGAGTGATTAATGTGTACTAGCAGTGTTGGGAACAAGGATCAGAGCAAAGAATAAGGGAAATACATTGTGACCTGACCACATATTTGATATACTCTGAAGGAGAAAAGACTCATTAGAAGATCAGGATCCATAACCAAATAAGTCCACAGAAATAATTAACATATATGTATGTATTCAGGAAATGTAGTGGGTTGACCCTGGCCGGATTCCAGGGACTCATTAAATCCTTCTGCAACTAGACAGAAGAGAGAAAGATAAGTACTAGGAGAGGGTTCATCCACTTACCACCTTTACGGGCGAAAACAGACTCGAAGTGAGATAATCCCTAAAATTTATTACTAACAGGATAAAAGCTAACCTAAAAAGTGAGAAATAAAACAGTCTTAAAACACACACCACACACACTTTCCCCCCACCCCTCCTTCTGTCCATGGGGGGTTGCAGTTGGTTGCAGTTGCTGTCGCCTGCAATGTGAGTTCCCCCACCCCTCGGGGTCACTCATCCATGGGATGCAGTAAAAGTTGAGTCTCTGCACCCCGATGGGCCTCCATGGGTTGCAGGGGGACATTCTGCTTCACCACGGTCTTCACCACGGTCTACAGGGGACCACAGCTGAGTCCATCCCCTGCTCCGTGGGGTCCCTCCCATGGGAGACAGTCTTTAATAGAGTTCTCCAATGTGAGTCCACCCCTTGAGCAGCAGTTCTTCCATATCTGCTGTCCCGAGGGTCACTCCTCCATAGTGGTCAGTCCTTCATGGACAAGACGTAGTGACGTGGCCCCCCCCATATGGCCACAGCTCTCACTAAGGTAAAACCTGCTCCAGCTTGGGTCTGCCTCTCCACGGGTCCACAGGTCTCCTGCAGGATTCTGCTCCATCCTGAGCCTCCCACAGAGTGAGAGCTGTGAAAACTGAAGACTGGAAAACATGGAAAATATTAAAAAATTAATTTTCCAAACAAAGAGATGAGCATAAATAGAACTACAACAGAAATACTTTCTTCTTTATGAAGCCTAGATCCTAAGTTATATTTTTAAGCACTGTAACCAAGAATCATACTGATTTAATTTTCATTAACCTAGTAGGAAACATTCTCTGTTTCAAGCAGTTAAATTTGAGCAGTCTTTCAAAGGACCAGACCAGCTGGAATCAGATGGTATATGAACACAAAGAGAACATGAATGGTATTTTGGACACTTATTTTCTTTTTCATTTTTCCTTCTAGGAAAATGGATTTTTCTCAAGATAATAGAACAATACTTTCAAAAGGCAGTCCAAGCAACTTGCTTCTTACTTTAACCCTAAAGTGGAAATGTCACGAAGACTCTAATAGGAAAGCCTTCTGCCTTATTCCCTCTTCAAGTCCCTTGTAGCTTTCCATAGTGTCACAACAGCTCATACCTATAGTAGATGAGAACACTCCAGATCCATTTTTTATTCTGACTAATTTGCAGGATCTATAAGTACAGAACTAGACCACTTCTACTGAATCACAGATTCTGTTTACATGGAAAAAAAAATTTATTAAAAAACTGCTATTAAAGTAGCAGAATTAAAGAAAACACATAGGGATTTTTAATAATTCATCTTTATTTTTAATTACAATATTTTAATGGATTTGAATTTGATTTTTACATCTGTTAAAGTTATTTTTAGATTGTAGTGGCTTGTAAAACAGTCATAAGATATATCTCAAGGTTTCTTACACACTGGTATGAATAGCACTTTCAGTAGCTAACCTTTTCCAGAATAACATGTGTGCCATGATATGTTCCCAAGTTAATGAAGATAGTGATAGCAGCCTTTCCCTTCATGACTGCTACAGGTGGTGAGTCTCATCTCGTTACTGCTGCTGAGGCTGCCAGTGCAAGTACCCAAACAAAAACCAGCTGGGTAAATAGTATATATGTTACGGTTCCCGGACACTTCAGACTTATGTAATGGAACATAAATTGTAAGTGGGAGACTGTTTCGGCCAAAGATATATTTCTTTTTTCCCTTGCTTTGAATAAAATTTTTTAAATGTCACAGTGAAAGAGTGCATTCTTCCTTTTACACTAGGCTTTTAACTCTCTGCTTAGTTGCCTTATATACAGATTTGGAAAAGGACTGCACGAGCATAATTCCATTACAGTGATGCAAATTAAATGTAACTTTACTAAAGTGAATTGAACCATGGCAAGGCAAAGCCAGTGTAACTACGGAAATCAGGTCTCAGTCAGTGCTTTTTTATTACCAGTTTAAGTACAGTGGGAAAAAGTGAATGAATATTTACTTAAATTTAACTTTCATTCATTCTGAAACTAAACAAACTCTTCAAAAATGTTTAAAAGGCATGAAAAAGAATTTACATACAAAATTTAATCATGCAGTTCAAAAGACAATAGGTTTCAAATTAAACCCAGTTCAAAGGAAAATCTTTTTTTTTTAATACTTTTTATTACGCACATGAAAATTTAGGATTTCTTTGGAAAAGTAGATACTAAAAAAATGGGGCTTGGGTGTGTGCATCTGTAAGTTGGATGAATTGATGAAAGGACACAGATTATTCTCCTCGAGTGTCCTTTTCTTACTGTTGAACTTCGGGCAAATCCATGAAAATCTGTGTTGGACAGACTTTTTGATTTTATAGAACTAAGGACTGATTTATTGTGGTGTGAAAGAGGATTTTGATGTTGCCAATTTGCTTATTTTACATTTAGACAGTGAAACATAGCACAGTGGAAAGCAGAAGACACAGATGGTTAGGAAAGCAGAAAGATTTTCACTTTGACAAGGCAGATAGTGCTGTCAGTGGTAGCTGGCAAGAGGATGCAGATTTCATTGAGAAAATTACAGTGGGAAGAGCAGTGCAATTAAAGCAATTTCTTAGTGAGTGTCAGCTTCCTTATCACAGGAAAATAATTTTCTCACCTACAAGCACATTTTCTGAATCAGGCGCGAACTTTAATGTCTTACATTTGCTTTTAATGTAAGTTTTGAATGAAGCAATTTTAAAATAAAAAATCAAGTAATATAAGTATGGAAATATAGATCATTTACCCAGAAAGTATTCAGACAGAGATACTAGTAATTCTAATGCAGGTTGAGTAAATATGTTTTAAGATATATGTTACTTATGGGCTTATTTAAAATTTGTATGAAATATGAATTTCTACATTTTTATTTTATGAGAAAATATTTGCGTATAATATTGAAAATTTTTAGACACAATAAATCCTTTTGAATGACTAACTTTTTTGTATGAAAATCCACCTTCTTAAAATGAAGAAAAGAAAGGTATTAATGAGATGTTGTCTGTAATGTGAAAAATATCAAAAGCTAGCTACTTTGCAGTTGTACAAAGATATGACCTGATCTAAAGCAGTGATTTCCAGTTGAAAACCATTTATCATTTGTCAAATTCCTCAGCATTATTTTCTGTTGCCACTTCTCTGTGTACCTTGTGTGTTGTACCACTATGGGTAAAAGACCTACACTGTTCCTACAGAAATGGGGAGATGTGGCATGAGAAAGCAGCAGTGAGGGGATGTGTGGGGTTTATATCTAAATACAGACTGAGTTGGAAGAGAAAAGCCAAGATAACACTTCTGAAGCTGGAAAAAGACATAGAAAGGTGGAAAACAATGCACTGTGCATGTCCAGTGAGTGAAAGTTCCTTAAGGTGATGCTTATCCCAGCTCTTAGTACTACTGCTATAATTTATGCCTACTTGTTCTCTTTCGAAGCAATATACTTTCCTGATAAAACTGCCAACTCGTAACTTCTGTATTTGCCATTTTATATTTTTTATATTTTTAGACATTCAAACTCATTAATCAAGACATCATAATGTGAATTCCACTTGCAGAAGACCAATACAGCAGAAACATGTCAATTGCTGCAGTTACAATATGTTTGCAGTGCATGAATAAGAATGTAAAAAAGCCTATCATTTGTGTAATACCAACATGAGGGTTAGTTTAGGAGTCTTGCCTTCCAATATCTTCAGCAGGTGCTATGCATTTTCATTCTCTCAGACAACGTGCTCAGAACAAAGAATATAAATTAGAATATATGCTTAAAATGTGCTGGCTTTTATGTTTCCTGTGTCTTGAACAATGGCTACGTTTGCAATAACCTTTGAAAAAAGAAGTTAAATCAGGATCAGATTAACAAGGATTATATAAACACTGAAATGGAGTTCTTTGTGGTCATGTGCATGTGTGTGTGTGCGTGCATGTGTGTGTGCAAACACACAGGACTGGACAGGATCCATCCAAAAGTACTGAGGGAGCTGGTGGAAGAACTCACCAAGCCATTTTCAATCATTTACCAACACTTCTGGTTAACTGGGGAGGTCCCAGTTGACTGGAGGTTGGCCATCTACAAGAAGGGTCAGAAGGCGAATGGATCCAGGGAACTCGGAGGAGCTACACTGACCTTGGTGCCAGGGAAGGTCATGGAGCAGATGAGCCTGAGCGCCATCACACAGCATATGCAGGACAGTCAGGGAATCAGTCCCAGACAACACGGGGTTAGGAAAGGC
The DNA here is from genome assembly GCA_013396735.1 of Grallaria varia. Taxonomy (NCBI): domain Eukaryota; kingdom Metazoa; phylum Chordata; class Aves; order Passeriformes; family Formicariidae; genus Grallaria; species Grallaria varia. The sequence continues at coordinate 43,760 of VWZG01013667.1, read as the reverse complement.
CAATCCTACTTGACCTACCTGATATCATTTAATGGCAAGGTGACCTACTTAGTGGTTAAGGATTTTCTCAGACAAAATCTTTCACATAAAAATTTTATGAACCTTGCAGCATTAATACTTTTGTTATTGAAAACAATTCTCATTTCACTGTACTTCAGATGTAATAATTAGAAGCATATGTTACAAGAATGCCTTTTCCTGAATAGTGCACATATTTAGATCTAATTAGCTACTAGAAATTTCCTAACTTTGGTATTAGGATAGGAAAAGACTTTCAAAGGTGAAAGGCTACTGCTTAGATTTTCAATTTGTCTGTTCAACTGTTTGTTGCCTAACGAGGCATGGCGACCTGGTTCGGGAACAGCACGGCAGCCAACCCCAGGCTGCTCGGGCCACTGGCTCACAGACACCAATGTGGTGGACGGCGAATGGCGTTTATTGAAGGGAGACAGGGTGTTATAAAGCTTAGGGTCACAACGTCACATCCGTCTGCTATCGTCATAGACTAAGTGCTATTGGCTGTCTAAGGAGGGAGGGGAGCCCTATCTTTCCGTACAGTGCGATGTCTTCCGTCCGCCGGACCCTAGCCTCCCACAACTGTTTAAACTTTTTACAATATTATACCTTCCTTGAGCGCAAAAACTAAGTCACTGTGTTAATACATCTAAAAGTTTCAATCACAGAAATGGAATTAAGACCAGTAGCTTTTCTTCCATCTCTATGGTGTCTCTCAGTGAGAAACTATGTCATGTAACAGAATGATAGTTATTTAAATGGTTAATCTTTTGAGATTTTTCCAGTGTGAATGGATATCTCCCTTATTTGATCATTGAACAGGGTTTCATAATTAAATATAAAAGCATAAAAAATTATCTGTATTGCAATTGACCACATCTTTTTCAAAACAAAAAATAATTTCATTAAGTACAAGCTTTTATCTTTTCTGTCAAAGTTCCACTTTGATGAGAACAGACCTTTTTGCATATTTCAACTCTCAGCTCCACTTTATCAGATTTCTTATCTAAAATACTGAGTTAGTATTGCTTATGTAGGAGAATTATTTCATCTAAAATAGTCACAAGAACTGAGAAGTAAAAAAAACACTGGGAAAGTTGTGATAATAGAGCCTTAAGTTAAAAGCCCTATTTGTCCGTGGTCTAGAATTCTCTTCAGTTGTATTTTCTCTATCCTACTTTATTTGCCAATTTGGTTGGTGTCTGGGTTTTGTCCCCCTGCTACAATACTGAAGATCGATTAAGCTAATTAATTTCAAAAGAGTTTGGATTTCACCTAGGATACTGCTTGAATGGGTTTGTAGGTAGTATGAAAGCAGCCACCTGGGACAAAGACTTCCTACTTGTTTTCTAGTTTAGCATCTCTTTTTCTGCCTCTCCTGGTGGTCAGCTGCATGCTGTGCAGCTGCCTTCCTTACATGTGCAGAGATATTTTTCAAGTGGTTTTCTCAGCAGATGCTCTCAGTTGAGGTTTCCAAGAAATTTTGCCTGAAAAATGAAACCAACTCACTTGGGACTTTTGTCAGTTCCAGGAAAAAACTAAAACCAAAACCAAACCAAAACCAAAACAAAACAAAGATAAAACAAAACCCGTCAACTGTGCCCTAAAACACAGGAGAAACAATTTTCATTAGGAGATCATAGGAATTTATTATAGCAAAAAGTTTTGAAGGCTGATGTTTTGGGTCTGGGACGTACAATTCCAACTACAAAGATCAATATAGAAGTGTATTGTTGTCACAACAGATTTCAGTTAATTACGTATTATGTTCAACATAAAAAGAGAAACATTTTTTTAATAAGCATAGAAGCAGTAATAATGAAAGAACACTCAGAATGCACATTGCAAATTGTTTGCTTTTGCTCATATTTTCTGTCTCCAAATTGACTAAGCAGATCACCTTCAAAGAACTTTCTGAGTTCCATAATGATATTAATTCCAATGAAGGAAACCCTTTTAATCTCTTTGATCCAGAATTCACAAAAGACAATAGAAGTGTCAGTACAGCAACATTTTCCATATAGGAAAAAGTGACATGTTGTATACATGTTTTCTCAAATGATAAAGCCTCTGTGATAATTTTCATAAGACAATGCAGGTAAGGATAAAAATACATAGATATTTAATTGTGATATAGTAGAATATTTTCTTCTTTACTAATAGAATTCTCTCTTTGCTGTTTAACACTTCTTCAAGATTTTCAGATAAATTAAATAATTACAGAATAGATGGAGCAAATCATATGGCATTTTTCCTGTCATGATATGATGTTAGTCATGTCCCCTAGACAGATGATGATTCCAATTACTTTAGCTTCCTTTGAATTATAGCTAACCAAACACCAATTATTGCTGATGTTTAGTAATTAAAAAGTTAATCTTCCAAGTGAGGATTTTGTAAGTGCTCCATTCAGAAATGACGTTCTGACTTTTTCTTACCAGTTTACTGAATATGCAGTATGGTTTATGACATCCTTAGAAGAACCATGTTCATTTTATATGAATTTAAATGAATTGCAGTAGATTTTCCTATCCATGAGCACATTCATGTTCTAGTGACATTAAGATATGTCAGAAATAATGACACACATATGGCAGTTTTTGGGATACAATATCTTGAAACTGTGACTTGTCATTTCCACCTGTTCTAAATATTTTAATATCATGTCTTTGTCTGATGTATGCACAAAATTAGGACAGACAACACTATCATCAAATAAATCTTAAAGAAAACTGAAAGTATATATGCTTTACTTTTTTAAGCTGCACTAAGTACAGTAGCCTTGTAACATACCCCACACGTCCTGCCCCACAAGGCCAGTGACTCTCCTACTCTCTAGCCTGCAACTAGAGGAAAAAAAGAAAATCTCAGGTTTCCAAATGCATTCAGGCTGTTATTATTGTTCTAAACAGTAGCTAACTCTTGAATAATGTAGTGAATTAGGGTATATTCTCTTGACATTCTTCTTACAGTGATGTTACCTCATCTAAATCACTTGTTTCCCTGCTCACTAGCACTTGTGCAGCTACATGTAGACACTGGGACACATGCAAATGCTCCTGGTGTCCTACCTTAAAGGTAAGTGACTAGCTGGGGTGACAGCTGGTCAATACTTTGCTCATTGGATCCCCTCTTCAAAAAACTCAAATGCGCTAATGACTGTTGCATCTACTTTTTCCCAAACAAAGCCTTGTGGATTAAATGAGATACTTCTCATCTGCAGTTTCATTGCCTTTGGAGCTATGCATTTCCTTTAAAACTACCCTTTTATTCTGTTGCATATTTAATCAAATGCAGCTAAAATAACAAACCAGACCTGATTAATTTATTGTTGCCACACAAGAACTGGAAACAGCCTCTAGGCAATGCATTTTTATCTCCCATGGGTAATAAAGCATTCATACAATGATGTATTGATTTAACCTCACATGTGTTGTTGAGCAACCTTACTTACAGTCCCTTTTCTGAGACACTGTGGAGCACACTTTTAAGGTGTTACACAAGAGTTTTAATCAGAGTGCTGTGAATAACCATATAAACTTTTAAAATCATGCCTTTATTTGATCACTTACTGCAAAAACTTCATCACTGAGGTAGCTTTTTTAAAGAAATAAAATTCTGACTTATTTTGATTTAAATTTTATGATCTGACTTACTGGTCTATTTAAATTGATTTATTGGAAAAAACTGATCTAGGAAAAAGACTATTCCTCCAAAATAGTAAGTTGGAGTGTTGAATGATAAGTTCTAGCTTGTCTTTATTACTTCCTTCTGCAAGCAACTTTTTTAGTTGCAATATTTCTCATAATCGAATACTGGTTTATAATGACATAATCAAAATCTGTCCTCCAGAAGTCCTTTCAAGTAACACTCTCAAGCAGGGAAAAATCCAATATACTATTCTGAGATCATGCAAATAGGAACGTTTTTTAAAAACAACCTGTCTGAGATTTTCTCAAATTAAAACTGTAGTACTGCTTCCTGCTTATGTATTTTCTTGTTTGATTCTTACCTTTTTCAACAGTGAAAAGTAGCCATGTACTTTGACATGAAGTAATAATTTTCTGTACTAAATCTACTAGAAAATTTTCCCATTCCCACTGACTTTATGGTAATTTCATCCTTGTGGAATCTCATTTATTTAGACCTTTGCTATAGCCTAAAGTTACCTAGACACTAAGACAAATTCTCTTATGTGGAATTTCAGATAAGACTACCAAATTCATTAATATCAGCCTGTTAGCTTTAGGTATTTCAAAATGGCACATCTGAGCATCTCTTTTTCTCTATAATACGATTAGAAACTTTAGTTTTTAAGTATAGGTGCGTATGCCTATATTCAATGTCTGAGTTTAGACTGATTTTTTTTTTTTTTTAAGGAGCAATGGTTCCCCCTGCCTGTAGAATTCCAAGTTAATTTGAAAGTGTTGGAGGAAGGGCACCCTCTTCCTTCGATATTCTTTGAAAATATACATTCTGAAATGCCACAGAGATAGCTAACACCCTAAAACCCCAGAGTTCTTCCAAAACAAGGAACATGGCATAAGAACATGCCTCATGGAACAGGAAGCGTTATTGTACCAATAAAAATTAATGTAGATTTTTACAAGATCTTCAGACTCTCTTCTGGTAAAAAAAAGCCCTACTGATGCTTAAATCAACATGTCTTGCAAATGATAGAATACTGTTTGGAGCTTAGCGTTAGACAGGATTACACCTACATCGACACATGCTAACAAGCAGTGAAATGTGAGGCTGAAAATTTTTATTTGTGTGTGTGTGTGGATGGGCAAGGAGGAAAAAGAAATTATTTGAACCGCTTCTGCCAGACATAATTGTAAAGGAGAGCTATATAACAGCTACAGAAACAGATAGAAGTGGCTGACTGAAACAGAGAAGTTCAGGTTCCCTGAGGCAGAGTTCAGCACCTGAAGCCAGGAGAACTAACTCTCTGCAGAAATGTAGAGCTCTGCCAACAAACAGTAAATGGCCTGTTGAAGACTACCTATTGCAATACCCACCTGAGCAACGAGTGTGGATCATTTAACATAACTGTAAGGGAAAAGTGTAATGCATTTTGCTGGGTTGTTGCTCCCAAAGAGAACATGGGTGATGTAGAAATTAGAAAGTCAAGTGAAGAATGAACAGGAAGAGAATCATGACTTCTCTTCCATTATGATGGATTATTTTTTATTTCATTTTATTATTTAATTTTTTAATTTTAGTTTATTCTTAGGTTGCCAGCATGCAAACATGTTGTACTACTTGAAGTACATATGGACTATAATATTTTCTTTCTTTTTTTTTTTTTTTTTATATTTTACTACTTTTGCCTAGATACAGCACAGGTATTTAAGCGGATCTTTATAGTCAAAAGTGCTCAAAAGTTATTTCGGAAACAGCTTTTTTTTGGATAGATATTATGTTTAAGTCCTTGGATAATACAGAACCAGTTTTTTTACTTATTAAAAAATATTCAGTCATTTCACCTGTTCTTAATGATGAAATGAATAGTAGTAGAAATAGTGTCCTATCTATTGACCATGGTTGCTATAGCTCCTGCTAGTTGATGTGCAGGGATTATGATACTTACAAACATCAGTATACAGAATTTTTTTCCTAGAATTTAGAAAATTTTTTTAGTTTTAGTCAATGCCTCTGCTTGGAACAGAAATAACAGTTTTCACTTTTTAAACCACTTTGTAAAAGCACCAATTATTAAACAGATTTTATTAAGGAGTAATTTTCCAAAACTATTACCCAGTCCACAGCAAGCAGAAGAACAGTGAATGCACTATTCTAGCAGCTCTTAGGAATATGCTTACTGGTGCATGAAATACGAAATGGCATTCTGGGGGAAGGAAAGTAATGCTGAGAATTTCTAGCCTGTTTACATGACAAATAGCCAATGGTCTGTACATCAGATCTACAGTTTCCTGCAGCAAATAGAGTAAACAATAAAAGCAAAGCAAAAGTCCCATTTCTTTACATCAGGTCTTATATAATAGATTTAAATTTGTTTGTAGGTCACATTAGCAATGCACCACTGTATTAGGAAGGGTCTAATGGGAGCAAAGTTTTATTGAAGATAAACCATTAAGGAGGTTAGTACCTGAGTACTTCCTGCTCCGGAGGAACTATTCTTCTTGTGATAACTGAGAAAGTGATAGAACAGAGACTGCCTTCCAGCAAAGATTGTCGATACAGAACCATGTGGCTGAAAAGAGATACTAAAAATGCAATGAGGGTTTTCACAACTCTGTCAGGAGACTAAAGACAAGGAAGATGCACCTTCAAAATACGTTTACTATTTTTAATGTTGTCAAATAAATGAAGGAATGACCTAGGTAAAATCTTATTCTTAACTCACTTAAAATCATGGGGTTATTAAATATTCTTCTTCTTTACCATCTATCTGACCTGCTGCCTACACTTTGATCCTAAAAGGAAAATAGCAATCCAGCGGTTCCCTTTTCCAAACAAGATGAGCCTCTAGTGCCCCTGAAGCTGAATAACACAGAAGACACTTCATACATTGGAGAGGATGCAGGAAAAAAATATGAAAGGCAACCTAAATTATTTAAGCCTAAATTCAGGAGATAAAATGTTCTCAGCACAATATTTGATTGCTTCTGACCCCAGGTAACTCAGTTCAAGGGAATTATGTAATTTGTAGTTGTGGTTATTCCCTGTCACAAGTTATGACAGAGTATGCTTGAAAAATGCCTGTTAGCTAAACTATTTTCCTCCATTCAACCACAGCAAAAATCAGCTGTGCCTTATTTTATAGAGAAATTAGGTGGTGGAGAAGGGAGTCTTTTAAAATTACTCTTTCAATCTTGTTTCTTGCAAAATAGTTTTGGCTATTTAAGAAACTTGAATACATCAAGGCGTTCATTAACAACTAACAGCTTTCTTGCGTCTGTACAAATAGTTACAGTGAAGTTGCACCGTTGGGGTTGATGGTGGTTCAGTCAAATACATGTGTTTGAAAGCAGAGGAGAGCATTCCAGACTTTAAATGTGAAAAACAGCAGCACATGTACTGTTTAGTCCAGAGTATAAGAAATAGAATAATTTCCCTCCTGTCCCCACTTGCTTGAGACTGTGCAGATGTAAACTATATCAAAATGGGGGAACAAAAAGGTTGGTGGGAAGGTGGGATTAATGAGCATGCAGAATATTCCCAGATAAATGGACACCCACTAGTGTCCACTAAGTGTCCAATTAGTCCACTATCAGCAATACTAGTAAAATAGTAAATCAAATGAAAATAGTTAAGAAGGAAGAGTGGCTCAGTGGTGATTGGTTGTCTGTGAGGGCTGGGATTACACTGGAGAAGGAAATAAAATAAGGATTTTAAGTGAACAGTTTTGCAAAGGAGATGATTGCAGGCACCACCAAAAGGAAGCTCTTTTCCAAAGAAAATTCATATTTTCGGGTAAAACTGCTGTTCTTATGGAAGTAGTATCTCCATTCTTGCTAATGGAAACCTGTAGCATTTGTGGTCAATCCCTGTGTTGGTTTATGAGGGTACAGGTCTGTCACAGGAAACGTCCATGCATACATTGCACAGCATGGCCTTTTTTTTACGCTATAAAATCCTGAAGGAGTTTTGATCTCTCTGAGACTTCAGGCTAGCAGAAGATTATTCTGTATATTACATCTCTTAATCCTTTCTTAACCTTTCTCTTCTCTTCAGCAAATGACAAAATCAATTGCAACTTCCTTTATTACCCCCCATCTAATAAAGTAAAAGCCCTTCCGAGCTGTTTAACAGAAGTGTTCAATGCTGGTCATTCCTCTGATCTTGTAGCATCCAGTGCTCTGAGGCAGTAAGTAAGCTAGGCTGTAAAACCCCAGGTTTGAGCTACAAGCTCATCAAAGGGGTTTTACCTTGAAAATATATAAGGTTCAAAAAATCCACCCCAAATTTATTAAAAGGGCCTTCAGCTCTTTTATACCTTGAGAGAGGGCCTGGGAGAAGATGCTGCACATGTTTCTCAGGAGGTCAAATAACACAGTTTTATGGTAAACTGGAAAAGAAAGGAACTTGGCAAAAGTTTAAAGGACAACGTTCAACTAAAATAAAGCACTTCAGAAAGCATTGACTTAGCACATGCTAACCCACACAACTTGGCAAAATCCCGCGTATCCAGCTTTAAGTTACCCAAATATCAAGAAAGGAGATTAAGAGAAGAAGAAGTAAAGAAAGCAAGAGAAAAAGAATTATAGCTACCAAGCCCAGACCCAGAGTAGATCCAGCTACCAGGAGCCCAGGAGATGGCAGGGCCACACCCACGCAGTGCCTACGTGGTGCTGGTTTTATGTGCTCTGGGTCCCTGTTGCCACCTCCCCCCAGGTGGGACTTCTGGCCCACCGGCCACTCTGGGGCTGGACTAGGGCTCCGGGGCAGGGTGAGGAGCAGCGCTCCTGCTGTGCTGCTCTGGGGTGCCCAAGGAGGTTCCAAGGGGCTGGGGGGGTGGAACAGGGCACGATTTCACCTTCATGAAATTCGATCTATCCCTTCCCACCCCCCCCACACGCACACTTGAGCCTGTCCGAGCCAATAGCAAATATGATAATCCAGTGTCCCACATATGTCAGTGACACAGACAAAAGAGTTGTCAGTGCATGAGAAGAGTCAAACTCTTTAGTGCCTAGATCAGTCTAACTTCAGAACCAGATTCCTCAGCAAAAACAAGCTGCGGATTATTGAAAAAATGCAATCCATGCTGCTGGGCTAGAGAAATAAGTAAGGTGGGTTGCCTGACACAGTCAACCATACACAACCACGCCAACAGCTGTAGTTCAGCTACCTACCTTTCTAAGAGAGTGAGAACAGCCTGAATTTGGATTGCATCTTTCCTTCTGCTTTAGCTAGAAAACATCAAGGTGCCTTTAAAGGGCCCCAGAGTCATGTGATATGCAAGGTATCACCGAGCTGGAAAAGAAGCCCAGGCAGGATTAGCACAGATGACTGCATGCTTGATGACACATGACAGGTTAATAAACAGTTTTCCCTCTCAAATGTGTCCCAGGAGAATCAATGGATAATAATATAAGCAAGAAAAAGTGGAAAGTAAACATTTGGTTTATCTTCCACGAGGACAGTGTGGAAAATTTTATGCCAGAAAAAAATAACTTTCTCATTTTTTTCTTTATCAGACTACAACAGGCAGTTTGGAATTCCTGTGCATATTTTTCTCCCTTCACTTCCCACTGTGATTGCCATGATCTTCTTAGAAACCACTGTTCATTCCTGATTGCTCTAGACCTTCCAAGGTCTTCTCTTTTGATACCTGCTTTCCCAGAGGCTGACAAGATGGTTTTCGGCAATCAAGTCCACCTAATCCACTGCTTTTGGATCTATTTTTACTGTGTCAAGATTCTTTTGCCTTTAAACCTTACCATTATAAAAAAAAATAAATATTTCTTCGTCCACTTAGATCCCCGTACATATTTTCAGTAGGCTGCTTCCCAGCTCCATAAGTTTCATACTGATGTTTTTATCTTTTTATTGTTTTCAGTTTTATTTCTGAATTTCTCTCACTATCACTCTAACCATCAAATGACGATATACTCTTCATACTAAAAATGGCATCTTTCTGCTCTCTAATTACATCACCTCGTGGACACATATTTTTTTATCCCACTAGAAGCTGTGTAGTGTTGCTCACCCAGGTTACATAAAAGAGCTGGAGAAAGGGAGTCTTCAGTAATGACTTAAATGTGGAAAGCACTAATGGACTAATTTTAATAGAGGACAGAAAAGTCTGCTCATAGCAGAGTGACCAGTTCACAGGTACATATTAATGATGACTAGCTGCAATCAGGAACACCTCTTTAGTGTTGAAATTCAAATCTAGATTTTGTTATAAGAGGGAATGTAGCTCTTCATGAGGCCCCCATTTTCTGCCACACATTGTAAAAACCTAGTTTTCACATTTACAGTTTCAAAGCTCAACCAGATAAATTATATATTGAAACTAGTGTCATATTGAAAAGAATCCAGTAGTGTATATTAATCTTCATACCCCCACTTGCTCTATGTGTTACAGGTCATTGTGTCAAAAGGTAATAAATCTTACAACAGTAATGCAGTAATGTCTATTCCATTTGGCTCAAAATGGATATATGTGCAAAAGGTTATTCTGTATTGATCATCTTAAATTTGATTTTTGAATTCTGAAAATCAAGGCATCAGTAGTAATTGTCACAGGTATTATTTTTTGTGGGGTTTTTTTCTGACATGCCCTTCAATTATTTCTCAGTAACTAGTGGCCCTTGAAGGAAATTATTAACATTTATAATTGTAAATTGTGTTGAAGTGAAATTTTGCAAGAACTGGTACCAGAACAAGTTATTATAGACTGCAAGAAACATTGTCTCACTTAAAACGAAATCTGCATTTTATCCCTGCCTCATTTCCTTAACTTCAAGGCAAGTTCCTAGGCATTCACTTCTTCCACAACAGCAGCTCTGGGTATGCTTCTGCCACAAGTGTATCAGTTCTTTATGTGTCACTGATGTCCCAGTTGCATGCCAGCAGAGGTAAACAAGTTCAAGACAGTTCTACAGTGTTTTGTGACTGCAAAAATATTTCACATACCAATAAGGCCATTGAGGTATAAAACTTCAATTTTTTGCTACTGTGATTTCAAAGATCAATATCTCATATGGCTCATTCCGTTCTGCAGTTGAATTTTTTTTAGTATTATTTTTACAGCTTATATCATAACACCAAGTAGCTGGTACAGCAAGGTCAGATCTCACAGCCCAGCAGTGCTTCCTTGAGAGGACTAATTTGTCTATAGTGAATTATCTTTTATCTAAAAAAGGGTTTTTCTGGATGTAAGAAATACAGAACAATAAATATAGTAACTTTCACACAAGTACTTTATCGGATGGGACAGCAGCAATTATATTTACCACCTCATCCTTTTTGTATGCAGGGATTACTGAAGACTTGAGCCTTAGAAAGATCACTTGAAGGAACACAATGAATATAGTTATATGAATATTTAGGGAGATTGTCCACTCATCTGGAAATATCCAGTTCGGATAGAAAGGCTTGTTAGAGGAGTAGAGATAAGTAAATGTGAATTAATTAAAAAAAAGTAGAGAAGATGTTTCTTTTTTAATAGCTTTCTCTCATCTCTATCACATGCTCTTTGGTCTTCATATAGGCCTTTTTCTTTCTTAATTGCTTTTTTTGTTTCTATGTAGAAAGGTTACGCTCAGCAATTCCAAAGCTTGTTTGATAATTTTAAAAAACTATTACTCTTAAAAACTGTTAATGACTGGTCACATTATATTGTATTATAAGTCTGAAAAATTGTCTATTTACAAACATCTATTTACAAACTATTTTGCTGTCATACTGAAGCTGGAATTGTTTTTTGTATCCAAGCCTATGCCTGGCATTGTTTCTTTCCTTCTGATTTCTGTATAAGGAGGTGTTTAATTTTTTATTTTAAACCGTAATGATGATTCATAGCAGAATGCTCCAGATGCACAAAGGAACATCGATTTCGTGTCATAATCTCATCTTCAAATTATAACTTCTAAGAAACTTGGAATTATTATGGTTATTTTTCCTGACTCACAAAACAGCATTCTTCTATTCCTACTATGCTAGAGGTTCACAGGAAACAGAGCATACATTACAGATTTGCTGTGGCTGTTCAGATTTATCCTTAAGGACTATAAACCCTCTGGCATGGTGTTTCTACAGCCATTAGTTTAAAAAAAAAATATATATATACCAAAGAACTAGTAGGCATTACTCACAAAATCACTAACGCTGAGGAGTCTCAATTACCATTACAATCAGGGATGTGCAACTGCTACAATGACAGAAACAATAGGAAAGTACTTAGCAGGCATAATTTAGTTTTTTAGTATCTCTTATGATGAAGTCCATTGCTTTCCTAGCCAGTTACTAAAAGGACTATTTTTGAATGTTGCAGCATTTCAAGAAAAAAATGTTTTGTATTCTCTCCAAAATGCAGAAAGTAGGGAAAATAACATGCAGTCATGCTCTGAGTGCTGTTTTTGATCAAAATTCTGTATGAATTTCGTGTGTATTTTATTTTGATGCTTTATTAGTTACTTATGGTGGTTCACCACAGAAACGGATAATGATAGGATATAAAGAATTTTTGGTTAAGTGCAGTAGTGTTGGTTTTAAGCTATATTTATAATTTTAGACTTCTAACAGACTCAAATAAGAGAGAAAGAACAGAAGATAAACATACAAAAAACGTTCAAAAATTAATTTTATTATATAGAGTTGTTAACGGTAACAGTTACCAAACTCTGGCTTTGGAAATAAGCTCACATGTTACATCTCAGTAGTACAGTAGGAGAACTGTGTGCAATTCTCTTCTATAATCAGAAATGTAATTTGAAAGGGATTAAGACCAGTGTGATATCAACTCAATGCAAGGAAAGCAAGGAAAAGCAGGCCAAAGGAGAGCTCTTAACTATTAATTTAAAACCCACACATATTCACCATCAGGCAATAAAACATACTCTATGTAATATTTAAATCTTTAGTAGGATCTGTCTTCCACTCACAAAGCCTTACTAAAAACTTGACCTCAACTTCCATTAAAGAAGCATTTCTACACCTGAGTATAATTAAGAGTAAAATATAAAGTTCCTCTTTTCTCCTTAAAATAGTTTTAAGGAATAAATCTGACTGTTTTGGGGAACATACATTTCAACATTTAAACTTATATTTTATAGTCTATCATAATAGACAAGAATATAAGTATTTAAAATTAAATCAAAATCATGGCTTTTCATCTTATTGCATAGATGAGGTGTGGAATATACTTTGGGAAATTCATTCCCCCTACTTCAAGACAGGGTTATCAAGATTTAAACCATTTCTGACATGCCTGTACATTCTGTAATTGTCACAAAAAAAAAAAAAAAAAGAAGATTTGTTCTTATGTTTCTTAAAATAAACAATTTTCTAATATTTGGCCTCAATTTGCTTCACTCTGGGAGATTTATTATTTTTTGTCATACCCATAGCAAACTCTCAGCTAAAGGAATGAGATTATTCATGAAGTAAGGAGTTGTATAAAAATGGCAAACTAACAATAATTAAATGAGAAGAATTAGTTTAGACTGCATCTGAAGCTATAAACATAGGGATTATTGTGAGAAATAGATACCATCTAAACGACCTGAATCTCAAATCTGAATATCAGCTCTCTTTGAGGCAGAATGTCATAGGACTTGTTTTGGCTCCAGCACAGATTTGAGATGTACTCTCTAGTTTGCTACTAGGAAGAAAGATTACATGGAATTGAAGTTCCTCTCTGTTTATAAAGATGAAGCTGATATCTATTTTTTTAAAAATCTTTGTCAATCAAGTTACTTAGATTTTTCAGACCTACCTGATACTGTGAAATTCTGTGTTTTTGAGCACTCTGAAATACCCCTAAATTCAGGGCACATTAGAAGATTTAAGACTATACAAAATTAATCTGATTAGAAGTGTTTAGTGCATTCTTTAGACCTTCTCTTCAGTTGTTTTCATTCTCTACATGTTAACCATCTCTATTACCCAAAGTAACTTCAGTGTTTTCTTAACATTTTGACTGACATAGTCTCATAATAGGCCATAGGCTTTGAATAACATACTTGATTTCAAGTTCTCAGGAGTAAATACAAATAATGATTATAAATTATAAAGTTACCATATGACATCATATTTATCTGCAACAGCAAACTGATATTTTATGCAAGTATGTCTTTGTGGTTTGGCCCGAGACCTAGTTAAGCAATTGGTAAATGTATCTCTTGGAACTAGGTCTTGGCCTTGAGTGCAGAGTACTTAGTTCACAAAATTAAGACTTCCTGCTGGGAAATTGGATGGTTTCAAACGTGCTTCGCCACCTTAATGGCTATCAACTTACACTCAGAGGAGAGGCAAAAGCATCCATTTTCCAATATACTGTACATAATATAGGTGAAGGGGTAAGCTTTGGAAGGCCGTATACACCCATGGAAGTAGCAAATTTAAGCAATTCAGAAAACCAAATTTAGATAAACAGGACATAAACAGTAGTGGTGAATACTTTACTCTTCAGGAAGTAAATCATTAGTTTTAGTAAAATTGATACCAAAGTTTACTATAATTTTAACTATTACCCCTGGATACTGCCATCAGATTTAAATGTACAGTGGTTTGAACTCCAGAATAGGACCCAAAGATTTGACAGTGCATCTGATATGAGCCTTTCCTTTAGCAAATCACTTATCCATCCTAAGGTACAAAAAAAATTATCCTTACCTATGCTATGAAATTTGAGGCAATTTATCCACTAAAATTTACTAGCTTGGTAAAAAAATAAAGTGCAATATAAGTGGTGATTTATAAAGGCCTTCAAAATTGCAGTCCTTTCAAGGAGATATTCTGAGATTCTCAATTTTTAGAAATGTTATATTTTTATGTTTTATAGGTGGATACATCAGAGACCATAAAAATTGCTTCAAAAAGATTGGTTTGTTATCTGTAAATATTTGTTATTTCTATGGTATCATATGTAGTAAAGTTGTCAAATATTTATGTAGTGGGAAGCGCATGGATTTCTGCTACATAAAACATGGTTCTGTCCAAACACATTTAATTGAAGCTGTTAGAGTCAGTTTTTCTTTCCCTGTGCTTTATCTGGTGTACTGGTATAAAAACTTCTATTCACCACCATAATTGCTGATGGTATGAAATATAGCTTCCTAAAAATGGTACAAAGGAGTATTTTGTTTCAGCATCTGCTAGATGTCAGTGCAGAATTTCAGGGGTACAAGGCTGTACAATCTTTCTTTGCAGAAGACATCAGTCATGAAAAAGTGAGACAGAGGTAAAGAGTTAGCCTTTCTTGGCTTGCATTGCATCTAATTCAGGAACGCATGACCCATTGCCATCATTGTTGTACTTATGCCAGCTGGTTCTGATTATTAAGAAAAGCAGCTTTGCGTGCTGAACATATAACAATAAACTATTGTCATATGAATGGAACACTTTTGCTTCTAATGGATATAAATACCCACATAATAAAAAAAAGATGACTCCAACTTCACATGTCATAGAGAAAAAATAATAGCTCATCAAGCATACTGCGAGAGGAACTTGGATAGGGAAGGTACCCTTACTGAGATCAGCATGATTTTCTTCCCTTCTTTTGGAGGGGTAAAAGTTTACTTCTTACTCTTCTCAAGTGAGCAGATACTTTTGAATGGTTAAGGGGAATTTTTTGTCACACTATATGTTCCTCCCCTGTCCTGATGTCAGATAGGCTGAGTTATGTTACTCATCTCCTCCTCACTGACTTTAAACCAGACACCATGAAAAACCTGGATTCCTAACAAATAATAAACTCTTTTAATATTTCCATCAGGGAATAATAAAATCAACTATGTATAAAAACATACCCTTTAGCATATGAAAGCATAGAAGCATGTGAACTTATACAATAACCAGTAGATACCTCATTTTGAATACATTCACATATTGACACAACAACGTGTGCCAAATGAAACTCTCCTGAAGCCTGAAACTCAATAAGATAGAGTAATAAAATCTAGGATAGAACTTCCTGAAGTGGGGTCAAAATCATCGTGTTCTACTAAGAATTGCTGTGGAAGGGTAAAATCCCTATAAAAGATAACTAGATATCTAAGGAAATATTTAAAATAAAAAGATACTTAATTTGGCGTATGTTTAGGTCTTACTGTTTTCACAGTGACTTTATCTATTCAAGACAATGGTATGAGTTTAAGATTTCTGAATCTGAAAAGAAGGTGAAAATATACAAAGATTTTGCAGTGTACTGAAATAACATTAACAATCCATTTAGCAAAGTGCATGTTCGGTTTCTCATATTTCTGTAGTATTTTTGGCCACACAGATTTCTTGGCTATTTTTATAGAATTCATAATTGAAACAATGGTTTATTAGATATTTTAGAAAAGAAAAAAATTTAATCTATTTTTAATGTGATATTGATAATTTGTGTCAACATTACTGTAAAAATGGCGAAGGGATCCAGTATTAGCTTATAATTCTGATATCAATTGCTTCCACATAGTGAATTAATCCTGTAAATTTATAGCCAAGATGAACACTACATAAGCCAGAAGAAGACGTGAATGAAGGAAACTTAATGCTCATTTTTGTATTTCCATGATTGCGTTATATTCCTGTGGCTGGCTGAACATTTCATCCAGAATAAAGGGGTCTGTGTGATCAGAGACCCAGCAGACTGATGGCTCTTCTCTAATGTTTACCTGAGTTTTCTAGGCAACAGTCCCTTAGGCTGGGCTTCGCTTCATACCTAATGATACTTAAGACTATTTGGAGCACATCAGATTTTTGTGGCCAGAAGGAATTATCATAATGATCTTGTTGGCCCTTAGAGGCCACATAGTTTCATCTACTGATTCCTATTAACAATCCAAGGATTTTATGTTTGAACTGGAGCATTTCAAATACAGTAGTGTTTGTTTGAGACTCAAAATGACGTGGACTGATAGACCGAAAAGGAATTAAAGACTGAAAGATAGACACCTATAATAGACCCCTTGGTAACCTGTTTCAGTAGATCATTTCATGGATCTCCTCTCTGCACCCTTTAAGACAGAAGAACAATCCATGACTGTTTTCACACAGTAATTTGAATGTCCATCATAACAGCATGCTACCAGTAACAGCACTTAGACCTACTTTGTCCACAGATCATCAGCTTCCAGAATATTCTGCTCAGACTATCAGGTAAATAATTTTAAAGCAAGAATGTCACTAAGTGCCTCATGTCACAGGGGCAACAGGCAAGAAGTTGTCATACAGACAGTTGCAGACTGTATTTTGCAAGGTGCAGCAAATCACTCCTGTATTCTCAACCTGCCAGGCTTGAGTCCAGTCCCAAGCAGCATCTTCATGAGTTTGTGTGTGGTGACACACTGGATAATGCTTTTTGGAACTACGATGCTTGCTATTAAAAGAAAAGGAAAAAGAAAAAAAGAGAAAGGAAAATAAAAGCCATAAAAAAAAAATAATTATCTCTGTCAAATTTAGGAAAACTTCTAACACCAGAGATAAGAAGCATTTCTCTGCAAGACCTTTTGTCAGAGAAGTGTTTTCCTTCTTCCGTTCTTCCTTCTCCTTTTCCTTTCTATTTTCTTGACACAGGATAAACAATAAATTGCCTATTTAGTATTACAGCAAATAATTAGAGCATTTAGCCTTAACTTTCTTACTTAGATTGCTAGTTGTAGTCCAGATTTTTTTTTTCCTGAAAGAGAGACAGAGCCTCATAGGGAAAAGAGTAATAAGAAAAAGGGCAGCACAAGTTTTCACATTCCATTTGCATGTGCATCATATGCACTGCATATATAACACTCCTGATGCTACCAATGAGAAATTTAAAGGGGATTAGCAGGTTACTAAATATCTGGCCTCACCTTCAGAACTCACATTTCAACCCCGGTGAGGTCAGTAAGAACTGTGCCACAGGATTTAATTCTGTCTCAGTTTATTTTGATAAAGTCACTGAAGCTGCTCACTATGGATAAATCTAAACTACATACAGAACTTTAAGATGGTTCTTGTTAGACTGGAGGCAAAAACAGATATGGAGGATTTATACCTGTCTTTGTGCTAGGATGTGTAGCCAGTAGGTTATTTGGGATCCTGTTCAAAGGTATTTTTCAGGTTCCTCAACTGTTTTCTCATGATCAAGAAGCAGCCACTACAAATATTATTAAAACATCTTCATCAAATAAGCTAAACATTACAAAACACAGAGCCCTCAAACAACCACAGACTTTGTAGATTATAAATGCATGCTTTTTTAAAAAGGGATTTTGCCTCCGCAGTAATTTTTTACCTTGTTTTTTTAATTCTCATGGCTTAAATAGTTATGCAAAACAAATGATAAAAAAGCAACTTATAGGGCAACTGGACATCCTATGTTCTCCAGGAAAATTGTGTTCTTTTATAATTGTGTTTTTATAATGTGATGCTACGACGTCACAGGATATCTATCATCAAGACAAATTAAAGGCTCAGAGAAAAAGTTGCCTTGCATTCTCTCGAGTTTATCTCTAGGACGTGATTTTGTAGCCCCTGGGATTGAACTAAGCAGGAAGACACAGGTAACACAGCTAATTCAGCTCAACAGAAACACAAATGTGATTTTAGCAATGTCTCGTCGATGTTAAGAGGGACTAGAAAGACTTGGTTTGTGCCCGAGGCTTTCATCAACTCTGACTTTCAACACAGACCTGTGAGGGATGAACCAAAGGGGAAACTATAGTGTTATACCAAACAATACATAAGATACTGGAGTCACACCTGGGGCCTTCTTTGGTTATTCTAATAATACAGGAACAAAGGAAGTTCGGGTTAAATTGAGACACAGTTTAAAAGCATTTAAGAAGGGTTCCCATTAAGTTAGGAAACGTGTTAATTAAGGTCTGTTGAACCCAAGATGTAATATTCAAAAGGAAAAAGAAAAAAAATTATACATTTATTTTGATTTAATCAGTTTATTTTCTGAAATCTGTCTTTTTCTTTTTTTTCTTTCATAACAAATAATCTCTAAGACTTTCTATTATATGCTTACATTTGGTAGTACAAGTATTGCAACTTGCATGACTTCAAATACTAGACAAGAAGCAGTCTGTTTTCAGTTAAAACACATGATTAATGGTTCTATCATTAAAAAATTATGGGAAACCAAATTTTTAAAACAAATAGTTTTGTTAAATGAAACCCTAAGGAAATAGTGATATTTAATTTCTTCTTATTATTTAACCCTCCTTTTGTTCTTAGTGGTGGTTTATTTCCAAAGGGAATGAAAAAAGAGACTAAGAATTTGAGGGTAATAAAAAGAATCTAGACAATATGGAGAATGAAAAGGAATCTTTGCCAGAATGTCCCTTAAGACAGGGTTGAGGTGAGACTCAAATGTAGCACCTTTGCAGAGATAAGTTCACTTAAATACGACAAACAAATAAACATATGTAAAAATGCAAGACCTAACTTTGAAAAGCCGACAGTTCTGACTGTAGTGTATTGACGAGTTAAAGATAGAAACATCTTTAAGAAAACCAAAAGTTAAAAAAAAAACTCTTATGGAAAATGAAGTAAACATTGTAGATTACTAAATGCAAGTATTTCCAGATTGGGAACACAGACAAAGATGAGAATAAAAACAACAACAGAGATCTTAACGTCAGCATCCAATCAGTGAGTAATGGTATTAAATAGCAGCATTTCATTTGGTCCAGCCAGTCCATGTACCTTCATCAACAGTGTTAAAGGTGTGACTGCAGTATGGACATACTCATGTATAGTTGTATATTTATTCTGAAATCTCATGCTGTGCGTATGTCTAATTTGTCTAGGCAGAAAGCAGATGATGGTTAATGAATCTAGACTTGTACACATTAATGTAAGAATACATCCATTCTGTATTCTTCATCCCATATCTGTAGAGAAGAAAGTGAGGAACCTGAACTGTAAATTTTCATACAGAAATGACCACATTAAAAGGGTTTGTTGTACAAGGCTTCTTTCCTTGTTTTTCAAATTGATGGTTTTTTGAAGTGACATAGCTGGCTATGCATCTTTCAAGTTCTGCTGAAATAGCTTGTTTTCTCAAGTTCTTTTGCACAGGAAAAAGCTTCTTTGGAAAAAACCTTTTAGACATTTACAAAACCCTCAGGAGTTTGCCTGTAAGAAGTCATTCCAAAAAAAATCTCAGGTCTGACTGCCTGTTTTTTGAAAAGAAGAAAACAACATCACTGTAGTTACTTATTGCAACTGCTTAGGTAGTGACATTTGTCATAGGTGCAAGACAGTACACATTTTATTGGAAGTCTGGGATTTTTATCCGTCTATAAAATGTCCATTCCAGGGAGAATTAACCTGATGATGTTTTGGTTTTGTGCCACTGTACCAGTATTTTCAGTAAGCAAACATACCAATGTAGGTGCTACCATGTGGTCTGTATTGATTTGATTGAAGAAGCCTGGTGCTAGCGCTTGAAGCTTGTGTAAAAGCTCAGAATTACAGAGCACATATACATACTGAGTCTTGACAATACCTTGAGCTGTACAATATTGATTCAGAATTAATTTCACTGTTACAGATGGCAATTAAGGTCAATACAGCCCTCTTAAAGTGGAGACAAAATGGAGTTTGCAAGAGATTAACTGTATTATCAATCACTGGACATAACTGGCAAGATTATGCCAATTCAGGTGTTTCCCCCTGAGTGGAAAAACAAATATTCAAATGTAATAAATAACTAAAAACCACAGAACTTTTTAAAGATAATTTCAGAATGTGAAACTCAATTTTTTCATTACCAAGTGTGTGAATATTGTTTGTTTAATGCAGTCTTTCTTAACTGTAGAAATTACCATTAATATTACATGGAAATGAATACCAATATTTTTTTCTAGCAGTAAAATGTGCCAAACAATAACAAAATCCAAATTTAAATCATACGTTATACAAGTATTTATTGTATTAATATATATAATATCCTTTCATTAATATAGATAATATTCTATTACATCTTCACAAAAAATTTCCTTTAATTTATTTCTTCCTGAGAGCGGTGCAGCAGGAGCTAGAATACTTTTTTTTGGTTATATTTGTTATAGNGTACATAAAGGAAAAGGCACAAAATGCTAAAAGTAAATACTGCTTTCTCTGCATGAAGTCACAGGAAGACTGGAAAGTGGGACCAAAAAAAAAGTTACAGGGAACAAAATTGTTGTAACTATAATAATTATAGTAAATATTCTAATTAATAAAGAAACAAAACAAAAATGAAAATGCATGAGTCGATTTTGAAAGTTCTTGTGACATAAATAAAGAGCCTTGTCTTTCATATGCTGATTTGGGACCTTCTTTTCTTTTTTCAGCTGTGTGTATTTTTGGCTTTGTTGGAATATGTCCTGGATAATAACTCATTCAGAAGTATAAATTGATAATTTTTGGCATAGTTATTTTTCCTGGCAGAATTCACCAATAATTAAATAAAAACAAAGAAGTTTCTCTGCCTGATGGTAGGTCTTGATAACAATACTGGCAAATGTGCATCAAAAGAAAGAACATGTCATCCTGGATCTGTTCTGATATGCCAAATGATTTCTAGAAGCCAGTTTTAAATCTCGGTTATTTTTGCTGTTAAGGAGAGGTGCCCCTGAAAAAGAAACATCAAGTCCCTCAGGCCAAAAGCAGAATAACTATACAATGTCTGTCCTGTTTGTGAACTCTGGTAAAGTCCACCTAAGCCTTGAAGCAATAGCTTGTATGTTTCCCCAGATGTATAGGACTTTATTGTATATCTGAAGTTTTCTTGATTTTGCTCTTCCCTTTCTCTCTTACTGCCTGCTAAAGTAATCAGATCTTGTGAGACAGAGTAGGAAATCCATACTTTCTTTTGGCAATCTTGAATCCTTCCTTGCATTTTCATACAGTTGAAAGACTTTGTAGTCCTACCTCAAAAGTTATACTGGAACATTTATAGTTCCTAAAGACAATGTAACATATTAAACAACCGGTTGCACCTGGGTCAATACCTGGGGGGTGAACAGATAGAAAGCAGCCTTGGCAAGAAGGACTTGGGGGTTCTGATGGATGAGAGGCTGGACATAACCCATCAATTTGCACTCACAGGCCAGAAAGCCAGTTGTGTCCTGGGCTGCATCCAAAGCATCATGGGCAGCAGGTCAAGGGAGGGGATTCTGCCCCTCTATTCTGCTCTTGTGATACCCCACCTGGAGTGCTGCATCCAGCTCTGGGGTCCCCCGCACAGGAGGGACATTGACCTGTTGGGGTGAGTACAGAGGAGGACCAGCAAGATGATTAGAGGCATCTCCCCTAATCCTCTCCTATGGGGAAAGTCTGGGAGAATCGGGATTGTTCAGCCTGGAGAAGAGAAGAGAAGAGAAGAGAAGAGAAGAGAAGGCTTTGGGGTTGCAGCCTTCCAGTACATGAAGGGAGCTAAAAGATAGATGGAGAGAGACTATTTACAAGAGCATGCAGTGACAGGACACAGGGGAATGAAAGAGTGTAGGTCTAAATTAGACATCGGGAAGAAACGCCTTGCTTTGAGGGTGGTCAGGCACTGGAACTAGTTGCCTAAAGAATGTGGATGCCCCATCCCTGGGAATTTTTGAGGCCAGGCTTGATGGGGCTCTGAGCATCCTGGTCTAGTGGAAGGTGTCTCTGCCCATGGCAGGAAGGGTAGAACGAGGTATCATTAAGGTCCCTTCCAACCCAAGCCATTATCTGATTCTATGAAACATAAGTAGAATTACTATCTTGAAATCTGAGCTAAGTGGGCTCTGCAAGTTAGGTAAGAACCTGCAGGTTTCATCTAGGTTTTGGTAGAACAAAAAGTTTTAAGAAAAGCCTGAACACAGCAAGAGATGGCATAAATTTGATGACTGGTATGAGTCAGTGCTGAACATTTTTCTTAGAATGTGAATGAATGTAGTGTGCCAACTTGTGTTAACTTTTATTAAGGAAGAGAACTGACCTTTTACTCCCCGCAGTAACCTTTTAGAGAAGATACGGAAACTGTTATTTTGATGTGCCTACACTTTAAACTCCAGTAAAACACATTCGGCAATAGTCTAGAATATAGAAACACTATTGGTTATGGTTTTGGTGGTTTTGGGTTTGTTTTTTTTTTATTGTTATTATTTTTTTTAAGTAAAGGATTGTTTTTCTACCCAGTTTTGTTCTCTGCTAGTATTTGAATGTTTTGCTCACTTCATCCCCTTCCATTGTGTCTTCCTTCCTCAATATCCCCAGTTTTCCTGCCTTGAGCCAGTACATACAACTCTTTCACTCAGCTTCATGCTATTAAAAAATCATTCTGTTTTTTGGGTTGGAAGTTGGGTTTTTTGCATCTGAGTTTTGTGGTGTTTTGCTGTTTTTTCTTTTCATTTTTTTTTCCCTGTGAGGAACTTTTATTATTTTAAGCACTTGGAACCGAAAAAAAAAAATGAAAACAGTAATTATGTTGCAGACCATAGGCACCATGAACTGTCCAGAATAAGTAGGGGTGAACACTGTATAGCACAGAGCCTGCCAAACTGAAGCCACAGATCACTTTTTTTTTTTTTTTTTTGGAGTACTAAATGTAGCATAATTGATGCCTTTTCCTTCAAATAACTCTGAAGAGAACAGAGATGAGAACTCTGATGACCCATAAAATCTTGGGCATCTATAGTGGAAACTGGTTTCAAGTATAAAATGGCTGAATTTGGATGTATATGTAAGGACTGTATATCCAAAAATCCCTTTGCATTTGGACAGACACAGACAGATACAGTGAGGGTAATGTATCTGTTGGGTTCATAACATATTTACTTTATTTTTAGCCAGTTTGCTGTGAATCCTATTGATAGCTTTTAAACACCTAAGCTTAATGAGATGAACTGCAGCCAAAGAACTTTTTTTGCATATGGACACGTGTACAGAGCAAGAAATAATATATTGCTTTCCACATTAGTCTCAGTAGTCAATGCCAGTAACTTTTAAACATTTCAGAGGCGATCAATGCAAGAAGCTAGAAAGCAGTGTACAGTTCACAAACTACACAAAACAGACCACAGTACTTCATCACATGTCCCTAAATAGGTAAATAATTCCTACACCTATTTGCCCCTTGTATTTCCTAATAAAATCTCAGGAACATTCTCTGTGTTTGCAAAAGTTCACATTTTGTGCTGTACACACAGTTGACTATGAAATGAGAAATCCATGTCATTCGCTATAAATATTTGGAATCCAAACCTGGATTTTGTTTAATTAAATGACAGAGAACTAACAGTTTCAGCAATACACTGGAATAATTTTTCTCATGATGACAAATTCTATATTCACTAGCAAATTCTTGCTAATTCACTTTAAGATAGAATGGCTTTATAATTGAAATGATGACTGGATAAAGCTGAATGAATAACTGTATTTAGGGCATTAATTCTAGTGCTACTGGTGAAAAAAATCCCTTTTCTTTCACACTCTGCCTCACAAATGAAAGAAAAAGGATATTTTAATCAGCAGCACTAGTGAGTTGTTCTTCATTTCATTTCACATGTTTTTTTAAAATGTTAATAATACACAAATATTTGTGTCAAGCTTCAGCCATTTCTTAAGTAGTTTCAGTTGTTTTCTGCCATAATAATAATCTGTCGCCTCCATAGTAACAGCAAATACAACACAATGGAAATGGAATTAAGCCAACCTGTTGTTAAATGAGTGGCAATGGCAAAGTATTGTGTAAAATATTTTATAGCCATCAAAATATCATATTAAATGTTAAGGTAAAAATAGCTCCATTAACTTTTTTTGTCATATCTGTCATATGTTTTCCTGGAAACCATATAACTTTGTATATCAGCTGAACTTTTTTCCAGTATTGCATATTTTATTTTAAATTTCCATTCAATAAATTTGAATAGTAAATAGTGTCTGTTAGAAAGCACTAATGGGTGGTTTTTATTAAGTGGAGAAGTGCCACAGAATTAATAATTACATTGTGCCTCTATTCTCTGTTTTCTATGTGTATTTCCTAAAGTCTCATATGAGCATGAAGATTTTAAAGCGCTCCGGAGGTCCCTAAAGTTTTTTGAGGGCCAAAAGCAGCAGACACAGAAGTACTCAGCAGGTCTTGTCACTACAAAATGTGGAAAGTAACTGTCAAACTCACTATATGCCTCACCAGGGATCAGCCCTTGACATGCTTTCTATCCCACTGTTTAAAAGGATTAACAAGAAGAAGTGGATGATGGAAAACTGCAGAGGTAGCCTCTCAAAGACCCTAAGCATTTTTCCTGTCAGTGAAACACATTAAAGCAGAAATAGCTACTTACAACAGCCAATCAAGACTGAAATTTGAGGAAAGAATCCTTTAATTAAGGATGAAAGGAGAAATGAGAACTGTCTCTAAAAGCTCTCAGGATCAGTATGTAGAGAACTTTTCTTGGCTTTTTTTCCCTTTTTGCCAAAGATTTCACCAAACAGGAGCTTTTGTTAGTGCAAGATTCTTGCATGAGTAACTTACTAACAGGTATGACACTATAGTTTGGGGAGAGTGGTAGACTCTCAAAATGGGCAATATAATTGGGTTTTTCACTTACTCAAACTGAATTATGATGTAGAAACTACAGGCAAGCATTTTGAAGCAGCCTTCTCACTACAAACCTAGCTGAGATCTCTCTGGATATGCCTGTGCTGCATGCTAGAGGCAAAGCCAAGTCCCAGATCACCGTCCATACAGAACACAAACCTGAAGATCAGCTTGTGTCTCAGGAAGGACATGCCCTGCAGCGTGTTGGGACTGAATGGTAAAGCAGGTTGAGAAGGTCAGGAACTCCCCCGCATATTGAAAACTATCTGAACAGCTGGGTACTGCAGGTGGTGATCAGCGGTATGGAGTGTAGTTGGAGGTCAGTAACTAGCAATGAATACTGAACAAAATCTTATTTAACATCTGGATTATGAGGCAGAGTGTACCTTTAGCAAATGTTTTAATGATACAGAACTGGAAGGAGTGGCTGATACACCAGATGGGCATGCTGCCATCCAGAGGGACCTCTACAGGTTGACAGGAATTTCATGAAGTTCAACAAGTACAAAGTCCTGCGTTAGGAAGGATTAATACCGCACAACAGCATATGTGGGGACACACTCAATTGGAAAGCAGCTTTGCAGAAAAAGACCTGGGGGTCCTGATAGACACCAAGCTGAACATGAGCCAGCAGTGTGACCTTGCACTAAAGAGATCTAGTGGTATCGTGGGCTCAGTACTGCTAGCAATTTGTGGAAGGAGATCCTTCCCTTCTGCTCAGCTCGTGAGGCAACACCTGGAGCGCTGTGTCCAGTTCTAAGGTCCCTGTTACAAGACAGGCAAGGACACAATGGAGAGAGTCCTATGAAGGACCTTAAAGATGATTGAAGAGTGAAACATCTCTCCTATGAGGAAAGGCACAGGACTGTTTACCCCAGAGAGGAGGTAAAAGGGTCTCAAAAGGTAAAAGAGGTCTCAAAAGGGACCTCAACAACGCATATAAATAGCTGAAAGTGCAAAAAGGGTGGAGCTGGGCTCAGTGAACGCTGCTTCTTTCATGTACAGCAAAGCTTTCCCAAAATAGCAACCTATTATCTCTCCATTCCATTTTACCAAAACTTCTATGGAGTACACTTTTCTGCCTATGCCAACAGGGAACTGGTTTAGGTGGTTTGCAGGCTGTCATACAAAATGTCACCAAAAGTCTTTGAACTTTGCTGCAAAACACAAGAAGATAAAAACAGAATATTCTGGAACTGTAAGGAATCCAAAATTCAATTCACTGATGAAGTGGAAAGTGTTTATAAACTTTAAAAAGTATTCATAATAGTAAATTGAAGTCTGTGATTAATAATTGTTCAATTCATTAATTTGAATGTCATCTCTAATAACTCTATANACCCACCTGTGAATATTTCTATTATAAAAATTTATTTACTTTATAAATACTGTATATTTATTTGTAATAATTTGAATATACTCTCAACAACTCATTATATAACAAGCTGTTGAGATTTTTTTGTGTTTATACAAAGATTTTCTTACCACACAAATTCTTTTTATTTAGCTAATTAGGATCATAGAATCATAGAATGGTTTGGGTCAGAATGGACCTTAAAGATCATCTAGTTCCAATCTCCCTGACATTGAAAGGAACACCTTTCACTAGACCAAGTTGCTCAAAGCCCCATCTAACCTGACCTTGAACACTTCCAGGGATGGGGCATCTACAGCTTCATGGGGCCAGAGCCTCATCATCCTCACAGTGAAGAACATNAAGCAAAATTCTGCCTGATAAAATGTAGGACTTTAGGTTGGTGAAACGTTTACACTATATTTGTTTTTGTGGTCACTAAAGGTTGTGGGTTTTTTCTGATAAAATATGTTCTTAAGAGATTCTATCAGATTTCCTTTGTTTAGTGAAGATTTTTTTGAGAAACTTTTTAAAAGCATATTTTTTTACAGACTTGATGGGTGTTTTTAAGGAGCGAAGCCAGATGATGTTTGGGAAACTGTCTACATAGGGTTTACATTTTCATTTTATATACATAGTGAAAAAAAACACCCACCTGTGAATATTTCTATTATAAAAATTTATTTACTTTATAAATACTGTATATTTATTTGTAATAATTTGAATATACTCTCAACAACTCATTATATAACAAGCTGTTGAGATTTTTTTGTGTTTATACAAAGATTTTCTTACCACACAAATTCTTTTTATTTAGCTAATTAGGATCATAGAATCATAGAATGGTTTGGGTCAGAATGGACCTTAAAGATCATCTAGTTCCAATCTCCCTGACATTGAAAGGAACACCTTTCACTAGACCAAGTTGCTCAAAGCCCCATCTAACCTGACCTTGAACACTTCCAGGGATGGGGCATCTACAGCTTCATGGGGCCAGAGCCTCATCATCCTCACAGTGAAGAACATCTTCCTAATATCTAATCTAAGCCTACCCTCCTTCAGTTTAAAGCCATCCCCCCTTGTCCTGTCACTACATGTCCTTGTAAGTAGTCCCTCTCCAGCTCTTTTAGGTCCCATTTAGGTACTGGAAGGCTGCTATAAAGTCTCCTCAAAGCCTCCTTTTCTTGAGGCTGAACAACCCTAATTGTCTCAGCCTGTCTTAATAGGAGAGGTGCTTCTGATCATCTTTGTCTCCCTCCTCTGTACTCATTCCAACAGGTCCAAATCCTTCTTATGGCTGGGGGCTCTGAACTGGATGCAGTACTCTAGGTGGGGTCTCATGAAAGTGAAGGAGGAGATCAAATAAGACATGAGATCAAATCTTATGTCTATTTCCCAGAAATATTTGTTTTGCCTTTTAGTCTAAGCTGCAAAATGAATCCTGAGGATGCAAGGTATATAAATAAATATTTTTTACTTTATTTATGCCATTGATTCCACACTCCTGTATACCCGAACCTGATTTCTTTTCTTACTGACTATGGCTGTGTCATCTACATCCTCTAAAAGAGTGTGTTATTTGTAAAGACAATTTCATTATTAAAAATTAAATATTTGTTTTGTATCCTCCCTTCCTATACAGGGTTTCAACAGTAATGTTGTGATTTGTTCCAGCTGTGTAATAAGGTATAAAGTATTATTATAAAAAGAAGCTTAAGTGAATCTAAAATATTTTTCCTAATCTTTTCACATTGTTTCTCTAGTCCATGCACAAAGCCTAAAGAAGAGCTCATATTCATGCATTTTTGATGAATTTTAATGCATTTGTGAAAGAAGCATGCAAATAATCTAAGGAGGAACAGACTTCTCTTTCATATCTACTACGATTTCATTTCTTTTACATACGCTTGTACTGTAGCTTGGAGAGCTGGGGACATGAAATGATTTAGTTGAACTTGGTTATTTAGCAGGGTTTTTTTAGTTTTCTTAAAGTCTCACAGTTTTGATTTATGTCATTCTGAATTTAAATGTTTCTTAAGTTTCTTTGATGATTGTAAACACAACTTGCTCACACAACGTATTAACACCGTGTTTATAAGACTTCACAAACTTTGCACTGGAGCTTTCTCAGAGCACAGAATTTATTCTGCCTTCAACCTACTGTGTCCCAGCATGGATTTTTTTAGCCCTCCCAGAACAGTGAGTTCCAAAGCCATCTTTATGAGGGACAAGTTGTCTGAGCTGGATTTACTGCAGCATCCAATACCAACCAGAAAAACACTGACCCTCCTTGAAGAAGAGAGATACTATATTTTTCAAGTGCAGTCCAAAAACTGAAAAAATTTGGGTTTGGCTGTTTACACAATCTCTTCAGCGTCTGACAGATCTACAGTACAGCCAATCACAAAATGATCACATACATATAAATCTGACGAAAACATCCTATCATCTCAAATTAAATATTAGCTCTACTTACCAGTCTTCCGCTCAGGCTGAGATGCCACAGAAACTATTATGTTACAGAAAGGATGTAAGAATGTGAATTTACAAAAACTGAGAATGTAAACAAAAATCTGAAAGAAGAGTACTAATTATTATATCACTGATCTCAAATAAACAGTCAATTTGAGCAAGATGCTAAGGCTTAAACAATGTACCCTAAATAACTGCCAAGTGTCAGGCACAATAAATGTTCTGGAGTAAAGTACAGAAATCTTATTTCTCAGACCTTGAAGAAGTACCTCTTAGGGGATATTTGCTCCTTTCTCTGAAAGATACCAGAAAATACAATAGGTAATCATGCATAAAAGTCCTATTTCCCCTAAAATAGCTACATTTTGGCAAAAAAAAATAAGATAAAAGACTAAGGTTTAGACTAGGTGAGAGAGTAAATGGATAGGAACAGGAGAAGCAGGTGCTGATACTTCAATAGATGAATCCCCAAGCCTTCATCTATGCCATGTACCTCTCTTGTCCTTAAAGCCTTGTAAATATAGAATAAAACCCCAAAAAATCAATCTATGCCATGTACCTCTTTTGTCCTTAAAGCCTTGTAAATATAGAATAAAACCCCCCAAAAATCAAAGGAAAAAACCTCTAATTTTTAACTATAGGTACATTGTCACAACAAACTTCCAGTGGAGTATTATTTGCATATTATTAAGCAATTGCTTCATTGAGGGAAAAAGAAAAGCTTTCTCTGTAAGAAACTGGGATCAGACCAGGTAGGGATTTAAAAGTCACTGAGGGAAATAAAAATACTTCTATGAGCTACTGCTTTGCAATAGGTCATCACTTCATGAGCATGATTTTTTTAAAATTAATTTTGTCCTTGTGGTCACTTTGCACTGGAGAGCCTTAACTAAAAATATGTGTTTAATATAAGAATTAAGGCTTTCAAATCAGCATTGAAAGTACAGTTTTATTCCTTGCATTCTGATATAAGGTCTAATTAATTAATACTTGTCATAACTTTAAAATATATTCCTTATAAAACAACCTTTTTAATTCAGGACTATTGTAATTGTAAGAAAAAAAAGTAAGGAAAAAAATAATTTCTTAGAACATTTTATGGTTAAAGTAGTGGCATCTAGTTTAATGTCTAGAAACAAGATGTCCTTCAAGCTTCTAAAACAAAATTTTCTGGCTTGCTCACCCCCTTAGGGTGAAATAAATCCTCAGCAATACATTCTATGGTTATCAGTAGCTCACATATTGCAAGCTGTTAAAGGCATCCCATGAAGTGCCACAGTGTTATTTATTACACAGGTTTTTGGTTTTTTTTTATAATTTTGTGTCTGCTCATGTTTATCCTGCATTACATTATTGTCATACTTAGTGCTGCCCTAATCCACTTCACCTTCCAGCCACACTAGAAAAAGTTCAACCTCAGAAGAAGCTCTAAGGTGCAGGAAAAATTGCAACGTGACGTATTATCTATGGATATTAGAAAAGATTCCACTATATATTATTTCTCTTACTGTTTTGTTTTCAAACAGCTTTTTTATATTATACTAATCAATGCTCTTGCTAAACTTTTCAACTTTTCCAAACACCCTTTTTTTAAATAAATAGAAAACTGACTTCAACAAAGTAATTTTGCACTTTGCACATAAGTTTTCTACACAAGTGAAGTAAATGAAAACTGAATTTTTAATTAAACACATAAATTTTTCATCTTGATGTATAAAACCTTATTGTGAATACCTTAAGGGTGTGTGCAATGCACACTTTTCATTTATGTGGGTCATAAAAAGCAGGCAGAAACTTTTATGAAAACATGCTTTAAGCTGACCATTGTGTCTGAGCAGAACAGTCCCTTGTGCCTTGAAATTTTTTTTCTTGTGCATCTCAGGAAAAAATGGCTCCTACAATCTCCAGAGAAATGTAAGCAAGGGAAAGATATTAATCTATCAGGAAACCTCAGCTGCCAGGGGTAAAACTGGTGAGCTCGTGTCCATGTGAAATCACACGTTTTGAAAGTGGTCTTGTTCCTAGACAACACAACAAATATAGCTTCTTTCTTTTTCTGCCTTCCTGTCAATTAAATGGTGACAATCTTACAGTGGTCTTGTTTTGTACAGTGATGAAGAATGTCTTCTAAAATTCCCTAGGCTTCCTCTGGAAAAATAACCTTGCAAGTTCTGACTGGAACTGCATGTGCTCAAGCTTTTAAATTGTGCTCTTTTTCACACCAGAGTGTGTTCATAACTCAGTGCTTCTGTGTTAATAGTCTTAGACTGCTGAGAAAGAGAATAGGAGTTTCTGTAATCCCCAGTTATATGCTCTGAAATTCCAGCTCCAACAGCTCAAGGGGGTTTTTTGTTTTGTTTTGTGGGGGTTTTTTGTTTGTTTGTTTTTTCCATTTGGAGGTCCCTTGAACAATTCCAAAAAGTTACCTTATAAGCTAACTGTTATTGTTGCAGCGTTAAGACTTCAGTTTATAACACAGCTTTTACTGCTTTATTACGTTGAGCAAAAAGATGAGAGGCCGCAATCAGTCTTTGATTCCCAGTTGTGCCTCTGGAACATCTCCTTGCAAGCTGAATAGCTGCTTCTGCAGCGCCAGTGGTAATGAATGGGGATTTGCAACTAAAATACAGTATCTGATGCACTGCTGTGCAATGGAGAAAGGAAGATAAAAGGCAGACTACGATTTTTTTAAGCAATTCATTATCACTTGTGTGTCTCATGGAGATTCTAAAATGAATGAAACTGTTTGCTGACAAACATAGTGCAGATATATGTGTTTAAAGTAAAAATAGTAGACCAGGCTATGTATTATTGTGTTTAACTCAACAATCTGCAAATGCATTTATTTGAGTAAACAGCTTTATACCCAGTCAGCCTCACAAGAAAATACTTAGACACTTCAGCTTTAGGGTTTTAAAAAAAAACATTTTAAAGTAATACATTTTTCATCACTGTTTGTTAGGGAAAATATTGAATAGGTGAATATTTGAAAATATAAGGAATTGTGGGTTAAGCAAGATTAAACCCAGAATTCAGTTTCAATACTTTAGAAACAATATAATCCACAGAAGAATATGCCTAGGAACAAGACAAGTAATCAGTGTATTTTAAAAAAGTTCTATATAGCATTTCAAAGATTAAAGCTGATTATTCTTTTAACCACTTTGCATTATGTCATTCTTGTCTTTACTGTAATCAATCACACATACTTTTTTTCAGGCAAAACAATAAAATAAACCTTATGCTTTTGAGAAGAAAGAGAACACCTTGATATCTTGATCCAGTGGCACAGGATATAACAAAACTGTCTAACCTCTTTTCTGAACTACACACTGGCTTTTCATGGAATATGAAATCAAAGCCTTTATCTCTATGTCCTTCATGGAAACTTAAAACAACTTTTTTAAAGTATTAGAAGTGAAAACCACAGTAGGTGATTTGATTTCTGTGGAAAGTTGAACCCTCCGTGCTATGTATAATGATTGTCAGTGGTAGACGTCTGTTACAGGTTTAATTGAGTGCAAAATAAATATTGCATTCTGTCATCCTACCCTCTGTTGTTGCCACTGTGACAGCCAGCCAAAACACGTGCACATGCACACACACTCTCACACTCACAGACACTCTCACACACACACACACAGTCACACACTCATACACACATTCACACACACACTCTCACATACACTCACACACACACTCTCACATACACTCACACACACACACACACAGAGTATCTCCTGCCTGCTGCATTAAGGGCAAAGCACGTTGTTCCTGCATTATTAAAACATAAAAATCAGCAGCTTGCATACTTACAAATAACAATTTTGTTTGTATGGACATATAAGTGTAAACATAAGTGTGTATAAAACACACGGCAGTGACACCCACGTTTTTCATCTTTTTCTTTCTTGAGAGAGAACAAATGACATTTGACATACACTAACAGGGCAATCTGATACACTCTTCAAGATGCTGACAAACACTATGGGAAACCTGATATGAAAGAGATAAAAAAGAGAATCTGCTTTTTTGAAAATTTCTGGAAACTAATCAAATTAATTGCTAGATCCATAAACACTGTCAAATTGTACACCATATACTTGTAAAACCTAAGAAAGCTCCTTTCAGTTCTTAAATGTTACTCAAAGGAACAACTATTACAGACAATTTACATTGCTGGGTCATGAATGAAGTAATGTACTGGCATTTCTTCTGGAAGCTGAAATACTGCACCTTTACAAGCCTTCCAATAACTCAACTGGCTGAACTTCAGACAAATAGTAAATAGGAATACTTGTGTGAATCCTACACAGCCATGGTTGAAAAATGCTGAGAGAACTGCCAGCTGGATGAAAAGAGATAAAAACCAAAATAGTACTGTAAATTCTACCCACTACAATTTATGTAGAGAAAGTACACTTTAAGACATTGAAAAAAGGAAGAATGAGTGTCAGGCAGATTGTTTAAAAAATCACCAAACAACCAAACAAAAAACCCTATGTGTGTCCCCTGGATTTCAGAAAAGAGAGCAGAGAGAGCTATAAACACTAATTCAAATAATTTAAATCTGAAAAAGAGCAGCTGAAAAAAAGGATCACTTAAACAAATTGTTGAATTTACATAACACATTAAATCAAACAACAAAGAGATAACTCAGTTATTATTAGGAAAACATGCACTTAAATTATCATTATGTATTTATACAATGCCTAGAAATATATGATTAATGAACGTCTGCAGTAACTTTCTGATTTCTGCTGCACCATTTCTGATAAAACAAAACACCAAGACGTATTTCTAAAATATGTAAGAGTATGTCTTCCTTGCTATACAAAGCAGATAATTTATGTTTCTTATTTTAGTGTAAGAGGTGCTGTGACATTTCTGTCAAGATATTTTTTTGTATTATACTGTAATTCTGTATATTTTAACAAATATTTGTCAATTTGAAATTAATCAATTAATAGCATGATTTGTATGTCATTCAGAAAATACAATATAATTTAGAGGTAGGAGAAAAAAATGAAACTCAAAACCACCATTCCATTTTTAATCTTATTGATAGAAATTTGGCAAAATATGACATCAAGAGGGGCCGGGGGGAGGGGGGAGGGGAACCATTACCAAAACTCTATTTCCAACCTGCAGTATCAAGGTAGGGAGAAATTATTTAAGTAAACCAGATATGGAATTTCACAAATTTTTATTTCAAAGTAGAGAGTACTATTATATCACTTAAGAAAAATGGAAGCCTACATGGTGGAAGTTAGAAACTCAAACTGTTCATGGCAAGTGAAAATATAAAAGAGAAAACTCAGAGATGCTTAACAGCCATGCTAAATCATTTTTCTAACCACTATGATCTTCAGAATGACCTATTTACAGAATTAGATTGTAGACTTTTCTTAAGGGTTTTTATATAGCCAAGACAACTAAGGTTACCTTTTTGTTCAAGGCAGTTAAAGTAGGACAAGGGGCCATAACCACCCTTTGCTCAGCTTTTAACTGATGTCAGTTCAGCGTCTGTAAATTACAGCATACCTAGTTGAAGGATGTAGAAATCTAAACAATAATTTTTTCTAATCTTGTAATTTTTTTGGTAAAATACTCAGTGACTAACATGCTTCTAAAGGGTATGTGTCTTCAAACTACAGTTAAGACTTCTGGGAACATGTATGCTCCCTGTCATTTGAGGTTAATGCCTCTTCAGTTTTAAGTAGAAAAGTGTAATGAAGCACCAAAATAATCATGGTATTTCAGAGTCCTGGAGAAAACCTGTTACCCTGAGCTCAGTTATTTAGCTCTTTCTTAACATATGTTGTAGATCTACCCAGGGGAAACAAGAGAAATTAACTTTACCCATACCTTTTTTCTGTCGCTGATTCCCATTTTTACCACATAACAATTTTCTTAGCAGCTTCATATGCCTTAATATACTTTTAGTCTCCCAAATTTAGAATGGATTTCTCTCAAATTTCTTCTTGCCTCCAAAAGGTATTGTTATTTCATATTTTAACATTTTCAATAAGAATACTATTTTATCCATAAAGCACTTTGCTAATATAAATTGAAATGGCTGGGAAATTTGAGTCAAAATGGCTGGGAAATTGGACTCCTTAAGCAGGAAAAGAGCACAAGGTACCTCAAGAATCCAATCTCCTGAAACACAGTTTTTAATCATATATTTCTATTATTGGACATATTATTAATCATATTAATATGAGTATCTTTATATCTTTGAAAAGCAAGAATCTCCATATGTCTATCGCCTCACAATTGGTTACTTATTCATAACAGAATACAAATCTTATGTCCTGTTCCAGACCAGTCTCCTGATTGGGAACTCTTGAATAGGTCTTATGTATCTGTTTAGTTGGATACTTTTTATTTATTTCTGTTATATTAAGAGGTTACTTATTGCAGAGGCATACAAGCGTATTCTGCGATGTTCATAGCTTCTCTGGTCCTAACAGCATTTAGTAGCAGCTAAATGTAGCAACATTTATCTGTTCGGTAGTTTGCCTGGTGCCAACACACAAGAAAATTTAGACAATCCCTTAATTAATTTTAGTTAGAATGAGTTTATCAGGAACCATTTTGAAGTTCTGAGTGAACGAATATTGTTTTATTCTGTAAATAATGAATGCAATCTCTCATTCCTAAAATAAATGAAAAATCTAAATGAAGATGTTTATTTTGTTTGATTTTTCTCCAGGTCTATATGTAGAACCATATTGTTCTTCTCCTCTCCAGCATTCACCTGTTTTTATGCACAAATTAGAGGTCTTATAGGTGAGCCAAGAGTCCAGAATTGTTTCTTTCTCCCTGTAGCTGTCTTTGCAGCAGTGGCTTGGTTGTGTCTTAAGGCAGTTTTCACTGAAGATCCTCTTCTGAGTCATTCAATTCTGTGTCCTGTACAGATGCTGGATTACAACAGTTCCAAAAATTGCTTGAACATATACAATTGGGGCGGGGGGGGAGAAGAAAAAAAAAAAGAAAAGAAGACTATTGTATTTACTGATTTTAAAGTAACTATTTATCAAATAAGTTTTGATTTTCTGCAACAGATAGACACTGGATACTAAACCTTCCCTGCTGGAAAATATTTATCTCATTAAAATTTTTCTATGACAAAGCCTTTAAGTAAAAAAGCAGTTGCATCAGCTCATGAAATTAAACATTTTGTTATAAGTTATTAACTGGAGTCAGGAATTTTTAATACTTGCAAAACGTCCAGACTCAGCATCCATCCTATACATAGATGGTATTCAGTCTGTTGAGTAGTTGGTTTTCTGTGGTCTTCATTTTAATCATTGTTGATTATGGAGAGTTGTAATTCTAGGCCTTATTGTCATGAAATTGCAAAACAAACTGGTTGCTTGCCACTGACTGTCTATCTCCACTTCTTTGTAACCAGAATCTCCCTTGTGAACACATAATTAGAGGTAGCTGGAAACTGGAGTTATGAAACTGTGAGGCATTCAAATATTTCAAAATTTCATGCAGAAGATAACTTTGATTTTTTTCTTTCTTTCAGAAAAATCAAAGAAGCTGGCTTTCGCTTGTAACTCAATGTGTAACAGTTCCACTTATGAAAGCATCTTAGGTACTCCTATAGAGGAATTCCTATAATATCCTTCTGAACTCAGAACCTGTGAACCAGAAAATAGGGAGATGAGAGAAAGGAATTGGACCAGAATGAGGGCAGTGACAGAGACTTACTCGGGACTGCCAGATGCAGGTCAGTTGCACAACTGATTTGATTTCTGAGTCTCTCACTTTGGAGAGAAATCTACTCCCAGATCTGAGAATTGTTTTCTAACTGAAAATCCATCAAAACTGGTAGGTGGCCATAAAAAAGCTTGGTTTTGCCAAATCAGCACTTTAAAAAAAAAACCAAACTGATTAAAAAAAGAATCCTAACCAGCTGCCAACCTTATTATCCAGGTTTTTCAAAGAGTTCTTGTTTACTCAAACCTCAGAACTGCGAAATAACAAAATGACAGCCCATTATCTTGAGACTTAAAATTAGTTTTGTCTGATGTAGGGTTTTTGTTTGTTTGTTTTACAAGATTGTTCTCTAACTCAAATAATTGCGCTGTCTATTTGTTCTCAGCCTGAAACACACTTCACAGAAATAAATGTTTCAAAATAATATCATTTATATCCATATAGTCAGATGAATGTATGATATCCCTGTAGAAAAATATCAGTGAACTCTAAGCACAGGTTCATAAAGACAAGGGAATCACCTCTGTTGCTCTGGAAACACAAGGATTATTTATTATTCAAGAGGAAAAAATTGCATATATCAGAGGTGCTTTGAGCCATAAAGATTAACTTTGTGGATCAATACTGTGTGGGTTTATTTTCATTTCACAGAAAAAGTGCCCTGTTTGCAATCAGTTACATTTGAAAGGCCAAGGCATTATCAGTACGATAGCAATTTCACCTTACCCAAGATGAAAATCATTTCATTAAAAANNNAAAAAAAAAAAAAGAAAACTTATCCTGAAGAAACTAATTCATTACATACATAGATTTTTGACTATGCAGTCAGTCTCAAGATTCAGATGTACAGGACTGGAATTAATAGAACTGACAGCTACAGCATGAAATTCACAGCATCCAAGATAATCAGAGTTACTTCCTATACTATATTTGCTCAGTAAAAATATATCCCCTAGAACCAACAGCTGGAAGCTACATTTTATAGCAATTAGGCTCACTGCAGTTTAAAAATAATAAAACCAGGAAACAAATTATTGAATTCTATTGAATGTTTGTTTTCAGGATCATTAGCATGGCAGTTACAGTTGTAAAGATTTGAACAGAACCACTCAGTACTTTGGGCCAACAATAAATGTAGTGATAAGGCCTCGTAAGGAAGGATCAACATTTTAGATTTTCTCTAAAGATGAAAAGAAATTACCCAAGATTTTTATAAGAAAAAGTTCTATTAGAGCATGCATCATTTGTACCAATTCAGTCTTATAAAGAATTAATTTATCTTTTTGTTTGTTTTGAACTTATTTATTTGCTTTTTTAATCGGTCTGTTATTAAAAAAGTGTTACATTTGTTACATGCTAAGCAGATGTTAATTTCTGCTTTTATTAAAACTCAGACACCTGGAGACTTCAGTTAGTGAGCACAGGCTGGCCAAAAGAAAAAGAACTAAGAGGGAAGTTTGAAATTTAGACTCTGTTTCTTGTCACCTTCAGCTCTGTGGAGTCTTAAAAAGTTAGTGTATTTCTGGATAAGAAAATAGCAGACAATTAAATTGTCTAAATAATTTTGTGGTTTTTTTCACAATTGTGTTGCATTCCCTTGAAAGAAACACTCAAACAGTTGTAGGTGGATCAAGACCAGAGCCTGAAACCAAAGCGCATATACTCAAGTCTGAATTGGTTGTAGGAAACTCAGGTAGATTATTCTTTGAAAACAGCAGACCTAACCACAAATGCTTAGTACACGTGAACATTTCACAAACTTTGCAAAGCTTAGTTTGCAAACTCAGGTGTGTTCAACCTATTCCTGGAACTGCCTGCAATTTTTTTTCTCCACTTTCTGCCACAGTGCTTTGTGTACAATAGGAACCATGCTCCACCACTTAGACCTGAGAAGTTGGTCTTACCAAACTCGAGAGTTCATCTTTTTCATTTAGGTATGCCTAACAAGGTGCAAAATAATGTAGAGGTTTCCTGACTTTTTCATTTCCATAAAAAAATTTCCCTATGAAATCACACTGAAGAAGCAATAACTTTAAAAGACAACATGTATGAACTTTCCAATCATTTTTTCAAAGTGATGCCAACATGGAGTTTACTCCTTTGGAACTGCTGAGTAGATAGCTTTAAAATATTATAATAGAGCCATGATCACTCGGAGCTCATTTTGGAGACCACGTGATGAATGCTTCTCGGGAATGAGAAGTAGCAACTTAAAAATGTGTCCACCTTTTAACTGTCATTATTACACTTGTAACAAAACAAAAAATAGTGTCTCATATCTTAACTATAATATGTTTAAGCCAAATGAAGGGGCTCTTCACCACCCACCCAAAGAAGAAATCTGGAGAAAGTTTGAAGAAAACCATTTTTCAGTGTTTAACATATTTCTAATACATTTTAGCAACATTTTGTACACGGATTCAGGGTAGGAGTTTTTTGGCTTTTGTTGGGTTTTCTTGTTGTTTTATCTTTTGGGTTGTTTTTTTGTCTGTTTTGTGTTTTTTTGGTGGTGCCTTGTGGGCATTTCCCCCCTTACTTTACTGCAAATATAAAACTGCAATTAGAAAATACCACTTATGCAATACATAAATATTAAGGTATCTTAAAAGGATGTAATAGGTTGTTAAATACAGCAATGGTGTTATGAAGTAACAAGCTGAGCTGAATGTGTCATGCCCCTTAAGGTATCTGAAACTCAGCAAAGAACATGGGTCTGAAATTTAGAAAACTCGATAGATAATATTCTCATCTATAGACTGCAAGTCCATAATTTCACTGTTTTCAAGGAGTCACCTATTGAAACATATCAGGGATTTAATATCATATGTGTTCTGTACAGCAATTTTAACAGTATTATATGAACATTAGGTACAGTCTACTAATTGCTGGCAGTTCAGTTTTTGACTTCTACACACCAAATTTTGTTAATCACTGTCATGCTTAGAATTGCTAATGAATGTTTTTGCTGAGTTTCAGTCTCACTAAGACATAGTAAGCCTGAGTAGTTCTAAAACTGCTTTAGCTGCTGATGAACTTTGAGTTAAGAATCTAAGATCCTGTGATAGGAAAACTTGCACTAATGTGGGAGTTTATTCTCATACCTCTCCTTTGCCAAGATTTTTCAACTGAAAGTCAATTTTCTGTCCCACCACACTAAAACAACAAAACCCCAATTTGTTTCATGGAAACTAGTTTGGCAATAATACAAAGCCGATAAGATTAAATTTTTCTCCAGATGATGGCCACAAAGATAAATAAAAACAATAAATAGCATAAAGATTTCAAAATTTCTTGAAGAACATGCCAAAAGAGATCATGTTACTAAAAAAAGGTTTTCTTAAGACTTCAAAAACATTGAGCAGATAGGAGTTTTTCCAAGTAATCAGTTCTAGCAATCAGCTCTCAGAGTAAAAAATAAAATGCTTAAAGATTACGTACTGTGAAGCCAACACACAGGGAAAAATGCAATTTGTGAGTGATCAAATGAAGGCTTCTAATGACCTGCAGGCTGCTTTTCTTATAGAGAAAAACAAAATAGGTAAATATTAGTCAGGAAGTGGAACAAAACCCAGAAGAAGAAATAAGGAGTGAAACAGAGTACAATCACAAGATTAATTTAAAATATTAGCATTTCTTGGGTTGTTGAATGTAAACGTATTTCAAACTCAAATGTCCTGACATCTCTTAAGATAGTACTGACTTGGATGCATTTTTTTTCTCCCATGTGTATAGTAGTTAATGAATAGCATTCAGAATGTCAGTGGTATATTCCAGGACTCCATTGGAAGTATGTTGACTTTGTAGAGCAATTAAATAGTTGATAAGTGTATTGTATACTACCTGATATTCAATTACTTTCTGCATATGCTAGGGATAGTTAAAAAATTATTATATCACTTTTCTTCATATTGATCTAGCTCAAATATTATTCAGTGAGCAAATAACTGATAAACTTCTAGTTTTTTTTTTTTTTCCTCATTGGAAACTGGAGAAAATAGAAAAGAAAAAAAAGTACAAACCAAACCCCACCCCCCAAATCCAGCAAGCAAGCAAGCAAAAAAACCTTCCCCAAAACCCTATCAAATTTGTACTTAGCTGTACTTTAATATTGGGAAATACAAGGAAATGCATATGCACAAGTAGAGCCAGTGAAACTTAAATTTCTGTCCATGTTGTCATTTAACTACGTAAGTCACAGGTTTGTAGGTTCATGTAGTTTTCTTACTGTAACATATAGCACTATGTAATAAAACAAATATAATACAAAGAAAATATAATCCAGAATGAAAAAGTGTATAGTGGCATTCCCAATTTTTTATCTAGTAGATTAATAAAGTGTTGCTAAGGAAATGTTCTCTACTGTCAGGTTAGATTTTAAGGTTGATTCATTAAGAATCTTTCTATGAAAACTGGTTTGAGTCACTTTTAATGACATTTGCCTTTGTTTTGGTTTAAATAGGGCAAATATTTTTGCTTTTTAGTATTTTTTTTTCAATTCCCTATGCAATGAAAATTTTGAGTTCAATTATTTCTGGTCTGAACAAATAAAGGGATGTATATGCAAAC
This sequence comes from Grallaria varia, assembly GCA_013396735.1. Lineage (NCBI taxonomy): Eukaryota > Metazoa > Chordata > Aves > Passeriformes > Formicariidae > Grallaria > Grallaria varia. Next base: position 2,439 of record VWZG01013667.1, on the reverse strand, counting down.
AGTGGAGTGTGTAGCAAAGTAGAGCCTTTATTACTTATGAAGTGGCACAACACCTTTAACAAGAATAAAAAGTTCCTCAACTATTTAGCAATTAAATAATTCAATTTTAAAGTACTTCTAAGATCAAGAGATTCATTATATGTAAACAAATGAAAGTTTTGCCACCTAAACCTGTAAATATTCCTCCAAAAATTGTTTTCAACATCAGGTCAAATTTGATTCTTTTATTGGAACTAGCATGAAAAACAAATCATTCCTCTGAGGACTGACTTTGACCAATATAAAAATCCCTCAATATGGCATTCCATGACAAGAGAAAGAAAAATAAGAAATACACTTTTGAAAATGTGTTATAGATTGATAGAGAAGCTCATTGGGTGTTTCAGAGGCTTAGATAGAGCTTTAGTCTCTGAGTAAGAGGTATTTTACTTTTTAGAAATCTCCAATCAGCTCACATTTGATGGATCGATGGCATAGAATCAGAAAAGGCTGATGAAGCAACAGACAGAATTTATATAAGCTTACAGTTCATTAACCTGGCAATTGTATTTTAGCTGAAATAATGGGAGAAGGAGGAAAGGTGTTAATAAATGGTGTTACAAGCATTGTTCAACTAAAACAATACACCAAAAAAATCTAAACCTGACTTTTTTAACTGATTCTTCACTAGGCAAGAAAGCCAGTGTCTTCTGTGATGCCAGGAAAATGGAAATAGAATCCACCAGTCATTAAAATGGAAGGCACATAGCACTGTGGCTGTCTGGAGATGAAATTGGATTTCTCTGTCTGGACTTTTCAGATTCCTTTTCATTCCGCAAAGCAAATTGCTTTGCCGTAACTTCGTATGAAACAGGAAAGGCTTCATCTGGCACAGGTAGTACTAAAAGCTTATTAAGAAACATACAGTGCCTTTGCCACTGAAAAATATGCACTGGAATACCAGCTCTTGTAAAATGCAGGATACATTTCCCAAATATTTTATACAATCCTAACTCTGCTCATTTACAGCTCCTTTACTTTCTTTGCTGTGGAATTTTTTGCACTACTCCCTTTCATTTTTTTTTCTATTTTCCTTCATTTCCTTCACTTTTTACATTTTATTGACAGCTGCTATATTTTTATTGGAGAAAAAAAAAAAAAGGCAGCAACTGCAAACCTCTGCATTTATGATAGAATATTGCAAAAGAACTTTAAGCTATTTCAAGCCTGTTTTTTGTTACAGTTATCTAATAAACTAAAAACCTCCAGCATTATACATGACTGCACTCTCATTTTATCTATTCAAGGGTAACTTGACACACCAGTAAGAGCAATTATTACCATACACACTAGTCCAAAATGCAAGCTAATGTATTCAATAAGGATCTTTAGCAGGTAAAAATGTTCACATAATTTCCTCTTCAGTTCCTTTTTTAAAATAATTTAACTGTATCTTCCTCTTTTCACAATAAAAGGCCTATCACAGTTGCTATTTTCTACTAGTTTAGTGCTCCAACTGGGTCATCTTTGAGCATATTCATTTCAGGAGGGGATAAAATATTTTATTTCTTCTTAATTCAAGATATCAAGATGTTTCCTGCAGTTCATCTGTGGTATGAGGGAAGAAGAACAGAACTCTATAATAAAGTTTATTACAGATAATCCAAATATGTGGGTTTCAAAAGATTATTCCTGTGTGGGAAGTGCATTTTTACAGAAGCTTTCTTTATTCAAGAAAGAAAAAGAAAAGAAAAAAAATCATATTAACAATATAGAATATTTTAAAATATTTGATAATATGATGTGATCACTGGGAAAATTCTCCTTTCACACGTATTATCATGGCTCTCTTTCTCCACAGTGATAGGAAAAGAAAAAGAAAAAAAGGCAAAATCTGAGTTTAAGTATCCATGTCACCTAATCTATTGTAGTTTAAATCCAGTATCCTTATCACAGTGGAGGATGTGTCTTGGCATTAACAAAAGGGCAATAAATGCTCGTGTCTTCCCTTGTTCAAAGAAAAAATAGCATTTAAAGATTTTTTTTTTGCCCAGATAGATGTTTTTTGTTTTCTAGGTTGTAAATCTGAAACAGAATCCTGAATTAGAAAACAGAGGTAAAAGGCAGAGCTACAGAGCTTATCTGTGGTCATTCCCATTACCAAAATGAATTCAATACTACATTCTGCAAGAATAAAGAAATAATTAGCATTTGGTAAAATATCCATTATGATCCATTGTCCAAATTTAATATTGGGCAATATTCTATTCCATTGGGTTACATGAGTTTACTTATATTTAAACAGAATACGCACACATGATTATTGTATTTTATGCCTGAAACTTCCTGTTGTGCACCCACCATTTTTCTGAAAAATGCTGTTTTGAAACGTTCTAAAACTGCTGATCACCATGAATTGTAGTAACATACTGCTCATCATATCATCATCATGGCTAGGCT
>VWZG01013665.1:171801-287255 GCA_013396735.1 Grallaria varia | reverse complement strand
CTTCAGAATCTCCCTGTTTAACTTCAGTACACACAGCAGCAGGAGCATAGAAAGAGCTTCATTGCACCATCTCCAGAACAACATCCGCGTTCCTGCCAGGTCACTGGGACACAAATACTCTGAAGAATTCCTACATGACTCAGGTCTGAGCACACTTGAACCAGTTACTGCAAAACCACATGGAAAGGGGCGAAACCCACTCTAACGACCTCACTGATGAATTCTCAGAAATAGTCATCTGAGGGGAAATGCATTTGTACTGTTTGACAGATGGAAACCCCTTGGGCAAGGCTGTCCCATGGCAATTCTCTCCTCTGGCAGAGCAGGGATGCTGAGCAGACCTCCAGGATGTCCTCCAAGGTTAGGACCCAGCAAGGTGCACAAGCTCAGGCTCAGCCACTCCTTAGGAGCCGATTTATTTTTCCCAGGACAAAGGATAGGCTGTCTAAATTTGAACAGTGGCACTCGGTCAGATTTGTTGTTTCAGCTACATCTCCAAGCTGGACAAGGAATTCCACTGTACAGGACATGACACAGTGCCCAACAACCCAAACTAGCAGGGCTTCTAGGTAGGGTTGGAGAAGGTCATTCATACTTGATGCTCACTGTACCCTCAGTATCTCTGCTAAAACCCTTAACATCTACCTAATTTGGTTTTTGGTCCACTTAGGTCCGTACTGGAGCCATGAGTAGTTGCATTTCAAGGAACCCCATTGATAAAGGTCTACTTTGCTGCTTGTGGAGTATCAAAAATGGTATCTCTCTAGATACAGGGTCTATTCTAGTGTTCTTGGGTTTTAATTCATATTTGGTTACCCTCAAAACAGAAAGGTTTCAGTGCAGCTCCGGAAAAGATGACTGTACATAAGACTATAAAAACCTGAGCAGCAAACCAGTGAAGAAGGTGTTCTTTTAGGAAAAAAAGAAGAAAAACACTCAACAATCAATCTGCTTTAAGCCTACATTCCTGTTGAGGACAAAACGAGTTCACCATGTCCTGCTTTATCCACAGGGCTAGAGAACACAAGTGGTTTGCCTTTCTTCTCTTACCTCTTGACATTGCCAGAAGACCCAGTCATGCCCGGAGTGCGTCAGGCAGACAGCTGCACTCAGTCCATTTAGCTCCTCAAAGCAAAGGGGCCGTGCTTGCAACAAATTGCTTTTCCCATACAGAGTGAAAGGGATCTTGCAAAGCGTAATTTTTTTCAGAGAACAGAGCTTAAAGAAAGTACTTGCCTGCAATCTGAAGGCATCTCAGGTATAGCCTTGCTTTTGTTACATGGCAATTTATTGGTGTAAAAGACCGAAGAATGAGTCCTTTAAATTTTTAAATCTCCTTATATATTCAGTTTCCAGATAAAATCATTTGCATGTAGAAGTTATTGTACCTTTGTACTGCAGTCCATAGGAATACAGCCCTTGACTTTAACAGAAGCAAAACAATGTGGTAGTCAAAGAAGATGTTTTTCCACAGACACAACTTATTCATGCAAAATACAATTCTGAGTCCTTTAGCCTGAAGTCTTGAACACCTTCCTGACCTGTGGCATTGAGGTACCACACTGATTTGTCCCATTTGTTTTCCCAATTCACTACACCTTGCTGGAGGGTGTCCTGCTTCACACAATAACCCCTCAAACCTCCTTGCACAGCACCTCTCTGGATCAATCACATCGCCCACACCGAAGCAGGAGAGGGTATTTTCTTCCTGCTTGTTTGTAGCTTCATCTTTCTACTTGCATTTGGATTGCAATCCTAAACACTGACTTCTTTTCAAGCTTAGCCAGAATGGGCACAACTGATTTCCTCGTGTCTTGGCACCCACCCAGACCATCCATTAGCCATGAGCTCACAAACTGATCCATCTTCAGAAAGGCTCATGGGCAATGCTATTGTTTCTAAAAAGAAATTAACTTCAGGTAAACGAAAATAAGATTTACTGCCGGGGGCACGTTGCATGCAATAATAACTGGGAATTTATGAATTGTCATCTGTAAGAGTCCATTCATTCCCAGCGATCAGGGGCCCTTGGCTTGCTCGACATGGTAACTCCCTGTTAAACCCCTGCTATTTACATGCATCGCTCGAGGAGCTCCGGATGTGGATCACGTCTCCACAGGGCTGGCACTACCCAAACACCGGGTCAGGCCATCACAAGCACATTATCCTCATAGTGCTGGTTGATATGGCCCTGTGAAGGAATTCCTACCAGCATCTCCTCCTCCCTTACCCCACCATCTGCTGCTTTAGCAGGTGATGTGAAGTGTTTGTGAGCCACACGGGAAGCTCGTTCTGGGGAAGGGGCTGGTGAGAGACCCTCAGGTCCTTGGCATAAGGTTGAGTCCTTGGCATACTGATCACCAAGGAGCACCAAGGCCACAACAGAGCCCCAGAGATGCACTGCCAGGCAAGACCTTCCCTGGCCACTGCTCCCTCCCACCGGCTGCTGCGGGCTCTTCAAATCCAGTCTTATTGATGTCCATAACACCCAAATTTAGAGACCTGCTTTTCCCCCTCACACAGAACCTCTGACCTTGCCCCCAGACCCCACAGTCCTCTCCATAGCATCAGTCCTGGGCAGCAAGAGGTCCTTGCCATTGGCACTAACACGGATCTGCAGAGCCTCGTTCCTACCTTTGCTTTCTGCGTTTCCATTGTTACTGAATTCCCTCCAACCACACAAACCCTGTAATACTGCACCACCAAACGTGGGGTGGATTTCTCACCCCTAGACAGCTCCCCAGACCCTCACAATGGACCATATACAACTGCAGCCTGAAGTGCATGTCTCAAACACACCTTGCAGGGGAGCAGCACACCTCGGGCTCGCTGTTAAAGCACACCCTGAGGGTTTGCTGCTTCAGATCCCTCACTCTGTCCAAGACCCGTGACCTTCTAGCAGTTTTTCACACACCTTCCAGAAATATATTCTTAATAACACAGTTGCAAAACCACCTCAAGGGACTGAGTGTCATAAATGACTGAGCTACCATCACTTCCAAACTGTGCAGCCCATGAAGCTGAGCCCTTTGTTTTCTGAGCACTCTGAGCAGAGCTGACCCTTCAGAAAAATCTCCAGCCTAGGACCTGCTGGTAGTGTAGCATGGATGGGAAAAATGGGACAGGTTTCCCAAGGGATTGCAGCCATTGGAGCAGCACTGGACTCAGGGGAACAGTGCTCTCCACAAACCTTGAGGAAAAGGAAGGATGACTGTGAGCAAAGGGTTCATTTCCTTCCCAAACTTTGTATTTTTAGGATTCATTACCATAGCAATGTGCCAGGCCGGTCTCTCCAGGTTAAGTTCTTTCAATCCTTTCTCCTGGGAAATGGTTCCTTGTATCAACAATGCTCGAGGCCATGTCTCCATGTGGCAAGAATTCCCACAGTTTTCAGGGAAGCTACAACAGCTGCCAGCAGCACATCCACTAATCCCACCCTTAAACTTCTTTTAACTTCCTCTGCTGCCTCCCACCTAAAGCCTCTTTGGGCTAGAGCTCCTCTTCCTTCCAAGTGAGGCTGGAAGGGTGAAAGTACATTCAACTTCTCCATGCTCCAGCATGGAAACATTGAGCTGTTGTAGCTGCTCCTTCAATCCATCCCACTCTCCCACACTCCGTCTGGGATGGAGCCTCCTCCTACACATTTTTGGAAACTTAGGTGAAACAAGCAGCAACCCCACGCCTGCTGAGGTGGGACCGGGTCTGGCACAGGATGTAGTCCAAGAAACCAGAGGATTAACAGCCATTAGGGAACCTCAGCCAGGCTTCAAAGGTAAAACCCAATCCTTCCTGCGTGGCTGAGGAGCACATGCCTGAGGGACAGTGCCCCATTATGTGCTCCCAGACACTCTGTGTGCACTTGGGCCTCCAGAGTCCAATAAGCTTCATTCAGCAGCGGCAAAAAATAGACAAAGATGAAATCAAATATCATGACATTTTCTCAATGTTTCTAGTCAAACAGAAAAATTAAACAGGCTAAGTTTTATTGCCAGAATGTTAATTTATGCACGGCTTTGGGGAAAGCAGACTCAGGCACACACAGAAGGTCGGGTTTAATGCTGTTATTAGATGTCCCTTCCTTCCTCCTAGAAATCCTCACGGAGCAACTTCCCATTCAGTGGGGGAATATTTAACATAGGGAAGGCATGGGTGAAGGGCTGGAGCTTTATAAAAAAGGAAGCAGGGCCAGTTCAAATCACTCGGTGGCAGGAAGACTGGGAGGGCACGGTACACCCCAAAACAATCTCATCCTCTGCCCATTCATGCAGAGGCTTCTGCATAGTGAATGCACTGTACTGGTGGGGTTTGGCTGGGTCATGACACAATGACACTGAAATCTGTTATTCTGTGCCCATGAAACATGCAGGGGGAGTTTAACCTCTTCAAACACCAAAGGATGAAGTAATAAATAAAACACTGATACTGAAGTTCTAACAAAACAAGTTAAAGGACTAAATATATTCCTCCATCATGTCCATTAAAACACTGTAAGGAGAGCAGGAAAGGTGGCTTAAAGACAGTTCCTTAGAAATGACAAAACATTCCTAAGCATGACTGTTGTCCCAGGCTTCTCAAAATCTGGTTTTGCACCTTGATGTGCCTGTGGAGATCCCATACACCCTCTGGGCTGCACACTGAGCCCCAGGTTTCCATCCACTGCAGAACCCAGCTGGCAATGTAGAACTAGCACTGGCAACACGCAGAGGAGAGCTGGGCTGGGCACAGAAAGCAGGAGGATTTGGGAAAAGTGCCAGATCATCCACCTCCACAGGAGCCAAACACCAGCTGCAGTTGTTAGAATAGATCCCCCCAAACCATCAGCATTGTTGGAGGAAGAGGGAACCTCCTTGCCTGACACACACTGCACAGTGACCACGGTGTCACCAGCTCACTGTGGGCAACAGCAGGGCCCCCACTGAGCTGTGGCGTTTCAGAACTGATTTGGGGTCATCTTTACGAGTTCCCTGGTGACTGAAGGTGCTGGATAGGAAAAATGGGCTGACTGCAGATGACATGTGAACATGGAGCTCTTGCTGAAACGAGCGCTCATTACATTCAAAGACTCACAAGAGAATTGAACCCTGTAATGATTTTTTACAAGTTTCAGGGAACAGATGCATTGTGATCCCCCCACAGAATCCCTCTCCTGAATTCATATTTACCAGCCCTTGGAAGTGCCTTTTTCTTGGAAGATCAAACATCCTAACTCCTTCCAACTAATTAAATGGATTTCTCTGGGAATAAATTGCAGTTGTCACCTAATCAGATGGTGCATTTTAATATGATGTTGACTTTCCTGCGCTGAAGTATCTGAATTCCACAGAGTTTTGGTTAGACTATGGAACCTGCTTATAACTCAAGTCTAGTTTGTTAACAAAGAAGTTAACTAGAAAATCTTATGCCAATTCAAGCCCCCATTTCAAGTTTGGTTTATTTTTTTTCTTCTTTCTTCATATTCTTACTAGGGTCTCCCTGTTTGGTTTTTTTTTTTTTTTTCCTTTTTAGAGCACTGAAAACTTAGCATCTCGTCAACATTCCTTGTGTCTCTTTGGATATTACCAACTGTTCCTGGACATACCAAGAATCTCAGTGTCCTTCAGCTTTGGCTCAAGCCCTTTCCCAAATTAGATGTAAATTCTGAATAAAAGTTTCATCAACATGCTGAACAGCTCATTTTTCCAGGACAACAGTGCCAGGAAAAAAGTAATCAAACACAATGAACAAAGAAGCAACAACTATTTCTGAAGTTATTCACTGGGAAGGACTTCAGTTTTCCTGATGTATCCCAGAGCTATCAGCAGTGTCAATACTTTGTCACTACTGCAGGTGATGGAAAACACAGCTCAAGTGAAACCAGGTGGAGAAACTGATGCACTCACTGAAAGACTATTCATTGACTTTTTAAAACCAGCAATGTGCTGATACAGCAATTCACAGTTTTCAGTGATTTTAGTAGCAATGGGATCAGGAATAGAAGGAAACCATAGGAGAGGTGACAATCTGGACTGAAACAATCTGAGCATTTTGGGATGGCAAGCTTCTTGAGAATGATCTCCATTATTCTTCCCTGGTGATATAACTATGACGCAACCCCATCTGGTAACTCATATCACTTTCATCAGTGAAATACTTATGCCCCAATATCCTGTGTGACCAAGCCCTGAGATGCATCTGGTCACATTGCAATTGTTCCCCAGAGAAACTCAGAGGGATGCAGTTCCTTGCCAGGAGCTTTTTAGGGTATCATAACCCACGTGCCAACTTGTTACTCACAATCAGTGTCACAATGTGAAAACATTAGCAAAGCCTTGCAGGACCAGACATTAACACGTGCAGTTCTGCTCCAGGTACCAGCTCTGTTCAAGCAGGAAGATGCTGGAGCAGGAGTCAGGCTTTGCAGGGCTCCTGTGAGGAAGCATCCCCAGGCATGCAGCGGTACAAGCCAGTTATCCAAGGCTAAAAATGAACATCAGGCAAAGCAGGCTGAGGGCGCACCAAGGGAACGGAGACCCCACTAGAAGAACTCTGCTGAAATTGCAAACACCATGACAGGGGCCATGAAAGACACCAGACTTGTTTGCACGACCAAAGGGTCAATCACACAAAGTACATGCCTTCAGTAACCTTTTTAGAAGTGGACTTTTAAAAAAAGGAAGGAAATTGCCTCTCCTGCTCTTCCACTTAGATGTCTTTTCCCTCAAACCAATATGAACAGATGTGGAGCAGCGTGAATCAAGCGTTCTGCCACAAACATAATATGGCCAAGCCTTCCAGCTCTCTGACAAAGAGCCACGGCGGGTCAGCAGGGACATAAACAGAACACTCAAGTCTCTCTGTTACAGAAAAGGAGGCTAGTAAATTGTTCTCAAACAGGACAAACTTGGTGTGGTTTGTTTGGGTTTTTTTTAGGTTAAATGGGGTTAATGTTTGGATGAGGAGAACATTCCAGTGTGATTTCACCACTGAAATGGAGCCATCCCCGGGGTGGAGTCGTGCAGCTGCTGGTAGTGCACATGTATTTTGCTCAATATACCCAAAGAACAACCGAGGATGCAGCACAGTTTGGGTAGGATGCTGAGTTGAAGCCTTCTTGATATTGCTATATGTGCCGAGGAAATGAAAGGGCTTTTGCTTTCCCTGGGAACTGCTGCCTTTCTCAGCTCTATCGATTGGGAAAAAAGAAGATATCTCCCTCATCAGAAAGCTGGTGGTACTAACACAGAGGGACATCTCCCTGCAACAACAATTTTTCCTCCCACTCCTGTCCTTCATTCACACACCTCTTCCCCAGGGACCACACAGCAGGAAGCTCTGGGGCACATCAGCATGTGCTGATATTCACCTGGCAGCAACGAGTCAGGAGTGATGCCCCGTCCTTTCGCATCCCCCAAGTGATGGCTGAGCAGCTGAGAGCTCTACAGTGCTATCAAACACACAGAGCAAGATGCCAGCCATTGATTGCTCCCATTTTTCCCCAAATTCCCCTCTCCTCATGCCTTGCCAGCTCACTACACCCTTCCTCAGAGCAGGCTGAAGCCACTTCATGTCCTGCTGGCTTTATTCCAACTGCTTTGACACAACACAGTTTCTCCTACTTCTAATCATACATTTCCTGGCATGATCCCCATTGGAAACCTCAAGTTCTGATAACACTTAATGACCTTTCTTTTATTATTTCCCACGACGCTCTTTGGTCCCTGATAGGTTCTAAAATTGGGATTTGCCTTCCTGGAAAGCCAGACACTCGGGGTGAATGACTCAAGAGCCTTGGCATGTGGCTCCAACAGCCCAGGACACAAAGGCGGTACCTTCCCCCTTACGCAGTGGATCCAACAGTAGGAAGTATTATTTTGCAGGGCTGTGCTCAGTGATTTCCTAGAAAAGCAACAAAAATGCCACATGTGTTTGTGTTTCCATGTGAATCCAGCACAAGGAAATCCACACAGGCCACATGCGGTTTAGAAATTGTAGGTGTTGCGAGCCTCGTGTCTGCATAATGTCTTGCCCTTGGTATGCAGTCAACATTCCACATCTTTAGGGGAAACTCCCACACAGCCAGCAGAAGGAGGGCTTTTAAAACCCGAGATCCCAATTTCAGCGCAAAGGCACGAGCGGACAATAAATTTTCCATCTGCAAAGGAAGCGTCCAGTTTCACCCGATTATTTTGATACGCGACTTTAACGAGGCGATTGTGCAAGAGCAATCACAGATGGACCTCAGTGACATACAGACTCTGAAGAGAGAAAGATGCCTGAGAGTGAAGTCTCTGCCAACGACCAGGTCACACTGCAGAAGTCAACGGGGTCAGATTTCTACCCAGCTTTGCAGCTCACAATCAGAGCCTTGTTCTGAAAGAAAAATCAGCTCTTATCTCACTACCAAAAAAGTCAATATAGCAGAGCACTCAGCTTGGAGCATGATAATGAGCAGTTGCTAAATCATATCCTCCATGTCAGAAGAAACCCAACAGGTACAGATTCTGGGAGAAATTTCTGTCTGTCACATGGACCAGGAGTGTCTTTGTTCCTCTGCAATACCCAGTTGAAAGAGGATGAATGCCCTAACATAATTTTATTTTTTCCCCCACTTTATACTTAGTTTTATGAAAATATATTCTGATTAATAATAATAATAAAAAAACCTGGTTTCAAATGTAGAATATTTCTATTTGAAAGAAAAAAAACATGGAAAGTATTTTAACTGAAGCAAGAATGTCTCCACTGAATCAAATCAAAGGTTTCTTTATATTTTCTGCTGAAAAGAAACTCAGATTTTCATTCAGTCTTAATCAAGATTGAAAATCTAACAGTATCTCAAAACATGCCAAGGGAAAAAGAAAAAAAAAAACAAAAAAACAAAACCGGAATGAATTAAAGCTTTTTCCCAGCAGAATAATCTTCTTCTTGCAGCAAAGTAGCTGATGCCATCTTTGAGAGCTGGATGGCCTTGGAGGGATCCACCCAATCCACCTCACCTGGTGAAGGGAAGTGAGTGACCAAATCCAGCCACACCCCGTCCCAGCAGGGACCCAGCAACTCCATGGACATCCATCCTTTTTGGGAAGTGAGCACACACGGTGCTCCCAGCTTCACGTCACAAACCTCACGTACAGAGAAACACCTGCACTGCAGCACACAGCAGAAATCACGGGCCAACCCCTGAACAGCACACCTCATCCCTTATCCAGCCATTCCCAAAGGGCACAACACTGGTGGAAGCTACAGGGAGGTGTCAGAGCTCCTCCAGCTTCCCCAAGGGTACAGACAACCCTGACACTTTGGGCAAGAGACCATAGAAATTCCCATTGCAGTATCACTGGGGGGAAAAAAACCGTATGTGATTCATAGAATTATTAAGGTTAAAAAAGACCTCCAAGATCATCAAGTCACTGTTCAACACACCTCTGAAGGACAAGTCATGTGGGGAAACATTTTTTGAAGAATGATATTTAAAAAAAGAAAAAAAAAAAGCGATGAGGTCATTTATATTGATTCCAGGCTGAACTTTGTAGATTAATTATGGAGGAAAAAATAGGTACTGACAGCTTGATGTTGACTTTTAAGCTGGTTATTAGAACAAAGCAAGCCGAGCGTGATCTTTAGAGGAAATAGTTTCTGATAGGGTCCTGGTGCTATGTTTCTTAGGTAACTGGACTCTGGCCAAACCATCTGGCTCTTCTGCATTTCATTCTAACAAAGAAGACTTCACAAAGCCTAGAAGGAAATACTGTACTCAAGAAATGAAAGAATCACGCTCAGAAATGTGCCATTCGAGGAGATATTTGATACATTTTAGAAGGATTTAGAGGAACGAAGGTAGGGAAATTAAAAACAAATACCGAAAAAAGTGCTTATACCTGAGGAAAAAGCAGGACAGTCCCTGCATTGTGATGCTGTGGGGTTTTGCATGATTTGATCCTATGTGGGAAACAAGCACCTTTACTATGGAAAGAGAAAACCTCTTTCCCTTGGCACAGAAGAGAACAGCAGCCTCAGGGTCACAGTTCCCTAAACAGCACCTTGGCTCAGGTTTGAAGAGACCAGCTTGCCTGCCTTCTTTCCACAAAGACTAACGAAGAGCCCCATGAACCTGAACATAACGATGGTTTCTCCTGATGCAGACACCCCAAAAAAGCAGCCCCAACCCAATCACAGCCTGCTTAGCACCAAGAAGATACACAGAGTTTTCCTCAAAGTCCCCACACTTCAGTCCACTTAATCCACTGCCTTTCATCTCGGTAGCTAAAGCAAAATTGGATTCATAGGGATGTCCATTGTGGGGAATAAGAATAAGAATGTAACTGGGTCCTCATCTACTCAGTTGTAGCACCATCAGCACTTGCAGACTCCAAGTCTTATAGGACAAACCTGTGTTGTGCTGACAACTACAGAATACTTGGCAGGGAAAAGGGATAATTAGGATTCTCAGCAGATGCTGCCTCTGAACCACTCTCTAAGGCAGGCGGGAGCTTATTGACAAATTCCTTGAGTTCATGTGGGTGTCAGAGAAGTTTCTCCCTGTTTCAGGCCAGCCAAGAGCTCTGTCACTTCCTGCATAGCATAGTAACACAGTGTTTCTCCTCTTCATCACCCAGGCATAGGATCAAACAGGCAGGACATAGCAAAGAGAGGCTGATGTTTGCCAGCTCTCAGGCATCCTGTGATATCTCATTTCTCTGTCAGGGCTCATCTGTTTTCATTCAGGTTCCTACCTGTGCTGGACTTTTGGCAGCTGTTCCCATGGAGACAACACACCAGGCTTGTTGAAGTGACCCTCCATGCAAGGAGGGAGGCTCTGCTCCCCACAGGGCAGGCAAGAGCCTGCAGGACAAAGTCAGGGTGTCCCAAGGAAGCCACAGGGTTTGTCCTGCAGGTGAAGGAGCAGAGCCCCTCTGGGCTGCAGTCCAGGAGACTCAGAAATCTCCCAGCTGTGTGTACTTGTATGCAAATTTAATCATCTATAACACTGTGAAATAGGCATCTTTTGTGCCTAATAGTTATTCTCTGAGCTTTCAGTTTTCATTGTCTCAGGAATCTTTTCCTGAACTGTGGACTTGCAATGGGTTAAGCAAACAGCTCTGACCCCATCCTCAAGATTCTCTTTGCTTTTTCTCCTCTTCCAGCCCCTCAACACCAAGGATTACCTTTTGCTCCTGGCTGTCCAGGCAGCCAGACAGTGCCCTGCCAGCATCCAGCACCCTCCACATGAGCAGGAATGGCAAACTGCTGTATCCAAAAGGAATGTGAGATCCACAGAGCACATTACCAGAGTTAAAGCCAATGAGCACTGAGCCACGGGCTGTGCTCCCCCAGTGCCTGGGGCAGCTCTGTACCAGCACTGCCCAGGGAGGGCCACAGAAACACCCATCGCCACCTCTCCTCTCTTCCATGTCCCAGCTCCTCACTTCATTTTGATCTCGGCAAAACTACTCCTTTGCTGCTCACTTTCATCATGAACTCTGTAAGGATCTGCAAGGAACTGAATTTCTTCCACTTCACCTGGAGTGAGGGTGAAAATGAAAGGCAAAACTTTTTGCCTTATCCAGAAGCTCTTCCTCTGGATGAGAGGTCTCAAATGTGCTGGCAGCCTTGAGAAGGAAGTACAAGAAATACACAACTGGAAAGACTGCATGAGAAATAAAAGCAACCCTGGGGACGGCTCCCTATTGGGTTTACCCTTGGCTGAATGTGATAGTTTCATTTTCAGTCATAATGGGAGAGGTGAATCCTTCTGGGACGCTCTGTCCCTCCTGGGCCTGCTCACCACGTTCCTGCCAGGATGCAGCCAGTAGGTCCTGGCAGAAGGACACAGCACCGAGCTGTTTCACTTCGGTTCCTTGCTTGCAGAACATCAGGGGACCCAACTTCCCTCCCCAGCAAGGATTTGGATAAGCCACACTGAACTTGGGTCAGGCATCTTACAGTTAAAGGTGACAAACATGGCTATGCTGCATGTCCCAGGGTAAACATCTGCCCACACATCCACCCTCTAATATTCCTCATTTTAGACCCAAATGTACTTGTGTGTTCATCACAAGCTGCCATTATCTCCATTTCCTTGTGAAAATTACAGGCAGGAGATAAAACTAACTCAGGGCTCAGGTTGTACAGAATGCTGCTCCCACGCAGGGTAGAGGAGATTCCCACTGCTGGGAACATCTGTTATTTTGGAGTAGCTACAGAAATATCTCTAATCCTTTCCACACTGGTCACGTCAGACCAAGGTAAAGGCAGGGGTTGTGTAGAGAGCAAGGCAGAGTGGGAAGCACCTTGATAGTCCAGCCAGCACGACCCTGGTGTGAGCAGGTACGAGCCTGGTTCCTCTTGGCTCTTCTCTCTCCAAGATAAGAATCTGGTGCTAAGTCCAGCCAAGTGGCAGCAAAGAAGCAGCAAAGTCCTGGAGAGAACCATCTGCTACACTCCAACAGGAGCGAGTGACATCCATGGCAGCCACTGCACAGGCTCAGCTGCACTGGACAGAGATGGGAGGAAAAAGGTGCAGCTCTGGACCTTCTCTCAGTTCACTCAGTTGCTCCTCTGAGCACAGGCCAAGGTCATGGTCACAGCCCAGGCTTTCAGTCCCCTGGGCCACCTCTTCTTGGGTGCCCTCGCAGGGTAACACACCCCCACAGTACCTCTGGCCGCTCTCCTGCCTGCTCAGCTCTGCTCCCAGCTGTCTTCCCTGGGTTACAAAGCAGCAGGATGACCATTCCCGAGTGGACTTTGTCCAGGTCAGGGATGTCTACCAGCCAGGTCACACAGACTGGGAGCCCCCACACTAAACCATCCCCAGAACCTGCTGTGGATGTGCCAGCAAAGACAGATTTGTAAAGAAGCCTCTGATTTTAAACAAACCCATGATTCAACAAGCAAACTGAAATACTCTTGTTAAACAATGAATGGGAAAAAAAAACCCCAACTTTGAAATTCCTATTTTGACATTTTTAAAGTAATGAGTCACCAGGAATTCTTTAGAGTATTTATAAAAATCTTTGTTTGAACACAGGTTATAAATAGAGTTAAAGTTTTTATTTAAAATGAGGATGGGTGGTGGGACCTGCAACTTCTCTTTGGTTGTTGCTGTGTGTGGTTTTTGGGGGAAATTTTGAGTTTGTATCCAGGTTCAGGGAAAAGAGAGAAAGGGAAAAAAAAAGACACTAACTCAATTTTTTTTTCCCCACAGACCAAAACCACTAACCTGAGCATCTCTACTCACCACCTCCATTGCTTATAATTCCCCATCAAAACCTCCATGTATCAAGCTAGCTTATATCCACAGTCAGCTAATTAAGGTTACAGAGGCCTGAGTTTAAGGATAAAAAAAAAATAGCCACACTAAAGGTTGAAAGCAATGAAATCCCAATTGGAAGAGTCTGGAAAATTCACTCTGGCAGTGGCTAAGAGCTTTCCCCCTGTGTAAAGTTTCTGGAGCAGGCGAGGCAGTGAACAGCACACCAAGCTGATGTGCACCATGTGACAGAAACCTGCAAGGAGGAAACTCTCCCAGCCTGGGCACCAGAGCTGGGTAGGTCTTGGTCCTGCCAATGGTTGCAGTCAGACCAGCTTCTGGTCCTGTTACTGCCTGCTTTGCTAGGAGGAGATGCTGGTTTACGGCATTGTATGGCACTAGGAAAGCTGGGCTGAGGTCCATATTGCCACATGGGGATGATGGCCACTGCCACCAGGGATGACAGGGCCACCACGGCACACACAGAGGGGCTCACTGCCCTTCTGTCTGTCACAGGAATTGTTTTCATGCAAGATATCCTCTCCATACAGAGCTTGCTGCAAACTTGCTTGGTCAGTTTTGGACCTTGTCTACTCAAATGAAATACTGCGGTGGAAACAAACGCAACAAAATCAGGTATCTGTTTGAGGGATGGGGCAAAGAGCTAATGCAGGACTCCAGGCAGGCACATCTGCTCCAAACACAACCAGCTACCAGTCTCAACACCAGGGCATTCTGAAATCAAAGCCCATCTGTCTGCGGAAGGAACCGTGTTATCTGTGAGGAGCTGAACTCCAGAGCTCAGTGATGCTCCCGGGGATAGCCGAGGGATGCAGCTTTGGCCCTTATCTTGTCACTTCCATGTGGCAATTGTAAATCCAGTTGGTTGGATTTATATATCCCTGCTGGCTCTCTGGAGGTGAAGGGGTGGGATCTGGTCAGGGATATCAGCTGGGAACACAGATTTAGATGCAGAGGAGCAAGCAAGCATTTGGGCTGTGCTGCCTCTAGGCTTGGAGCAGTTTCAGCCAGTGCTCCAAAAGCAGTAGGAAGTGTCAGAGTCCAGCCCAGTGGAGAACACAAACATTTGAGTAAAGCAATCCCAGGAATTGAGGCAAAAGGACGGCACGGCTGGTATTAGAGCAGAGCAGGAAACAATGTTATCATCCAAGGAGAATGTGGTATTTTGCAATGTTTTCTTGTCCAAGATCAGCACAAAAAGTCTTAGTAAGAGTTTTTGGCAAACCAAGTTTAAAAAGAAAAGAAACCTCAAGATATTATTTTAAGCATTCAATCTGTACAGGCCTCCCTCCCTAGTTTGCTCTTAAATTTAAAGGACAGAAGAGCCATTTTAACTCATAGTTTGTCAGTTTTGTCAGTGTTAAACAATAGAAGCCAAATAGAAAACCCAGTCCCGACTCCCATAGGCACTTCCCTGCCCAGGGTATCACCTGCATCCTTTGGGGTCTGCTCTTTCTGGCCAGGGACACTAACTCTGCACCCACCTCAGGGCAGAGCCTGTCCTCTGCTCAGCAAAGGGAATAACTGGTTAGCAAACCACTCATGAAAAACAAGCAGGAACCACGGGCTTTCTGCTAAAATGAAGCCAGGCAAGCAAGATCTGTAACACAGCTGGAAGTTACTCCATATCTGCACATCTGCAGATTTGCAGTTGCACCCTAATTCAGAGCCCCCCAGCCATTGTGATGAAGTGCCCATGGGACCTGCCAAGGAATGTAATAAATCCACGGACCAAAAAAAGGCAAAATACAGTATCTGGAACAGAAAGGCCTCATGGAGGTCCTGACTTGCAATGTTATACCCTGATATTTAAAAAAATCCTTTTTAGTTACCTGTTTCTAGCCCCACAGTTCTGTGACAGCCTTCAAATGAAAGTCACGACACTTGTATGACTTCCCTACACTTCCCACCTCTGTTAACATACTCAGATTGTGTCTGGATGCAGCTCTGGATCATTACTTCTCGGTGAGAAGCCATATACATTTTGATTTAGACAAGACAAACCTAAACTGGAAGCATCCTGTGTTTCTTTACCAAAGCAAGGTAACCCTCCTACACCGCACTACAGAAAATATAAATGCAAAAGGGCATGGGGTTCTTCCCCTCATGTAGCAAACTCCTCACCTTCCCACCTCTGCTCCAGGAGTTAAAACATGGAGCTACACCAACACCTCCCCAGGGAAGAGGCAACATTGCCCTCAACACCAATTCAAACTTCTATCAGACAAGAAACTCCAGGGGCTGGTGGTGCAAGACCCTCACAGTGTTATTAACTCCATCATTTCAGGGACAGAACACGCATTTCCCCAGGTTGTAACCAGCGCTACAACAAGGAGCAAACAACCTTGGATGCACCATGGAGGCAGGTTAATACCTTGGCTGGCAAGGCAGGAGCTGGTGCTGCCAAGCTGTGAGATCCATCAGTGGCTAAGATGTGGAAGCTCTGCAGCATCAAGCACTGACTGTGACAGAGTGCCCTGCTGAGGTGGGGCAGGGACAGCTGCTCAAAAGAGGCAAGTGAGGATGGCAGGAGCTCAGGAAAGTAGTTCTGAACAAAGTCAGACCAGATAACTTAAGAGGAAGCTGTTTCAAAAGGTACTCACAAACAACCTACCTTAAGGGGAGAATAAAAAATAAACACAGTTCAATCCCATGCAGCAGTAAAGCCCTCGGTGACTGGGTAACCAACCCTCTGTGCAGACACCAGACTGACAGACCACAGCAGAGAGACAACCCGAGACCAAGGAGAGCTCTCACTGTCCAGGGAACCGACTCTGCACGCAGCCAAAACTCGTGCTCTCCATTCAAGCCCCAGGGCTGGGGCTCTTACCACAGTGACTTCTCCAGAAAGAAACCTAATTTCTCTGCTTCACAGCCACAGAGACAAAACCCAAACCTATTCACCCTAAAGATTAGTCACAGTAAGAAAATTAGATTAAAAGCTGTTGGCTGCTGAGGGCCCCAGCTCAGGGCTGCTGGGTCCCTGCGAGCTGCAGCAGTTGGAACAGAAACCAGGAGAGCACGATGGCCCCCATAACACATTTAATCTTTCTTGCACATAGTCCACAATCTGCCAAATTAGTGCACAGCCGCAAAATGGCTGTTTTCACCCCACTCCTGCTCCAGCAGACCTGCAAGAAGGCTGAAGGACACACTGGCATCCACGGAATGGGAAGGAATACGGGTCTTCAAAGGCTAAAATCCAGCTCACACCAACACACAGTGCTGCATTGGGACTCCTGACATTCTCTACACAAGCCACGCTGCCAGGGCAGCCTTTTCCAAAGGAGACCTCCACCCTATTCATTTCGATATTACAGCCTGTACCCTTGGGAAGAAGGGGGGAAATGAAAAAAAAAGCAGGAAAATCAAAGCTCTGTGAGTCCATAATATTTTATTAGTTCCTTCCATCCATCACGCACCAATGACTCCTCGGGAAGAAAAGCCCCCTCTTGAGAAGCGCTACCTTTGCCTTGCTGACTCCGGCTCGGGAGCAGCCGCTGTTGTGCGCCTTTATTGGCTATTTGTTCCGTCTGAACGAGTTTCGGCTCCTCATTCACAAACCAGCCACCACTCCTTGAATCAGAGGGCGAGGAAAGGGGAAGGAGGGAGGCAAGGGAGGGAGGAGGATCTTGCTATGCTTCTGTTGCCCCTTTCACGCTCCCCTCGGTGCCTTCTGCATCAATGGAGACCTCGGGAATCCTCGGGCTTTGTCCTCTCCTGCGCGTGGGGGCTTTTCCTGCTAAAAGAGCAGGTAGCAGCAATAAACCTGAGCACGTACAATTGTCCAAATCCATCAGCCCGGGGCGAGAGAACGACGCAATGCGCTGCTTTTGGAGAAAGAAAAGCACTTCGGGGGAGCAGGGGCAGAGGAGGGGAAAGAGCCAGATTTCCTGAACACCTCTGATTAAGGCGGAGCAGGGGGAGATTTTTATAATGGAGAAAACCCTCTTGTTCCACTATAATCAGGATGCAAATGGAGGAATTTGAAAGGCTGATTGCACAGTTTGCTGGCGGATAAACTCCCTAAGATGCTGTGCTATGGAAACGGAAGGGCTCCCACCCGTTCAGAGTCCTTCCCGCTCCAAAGGCACTGCAAGCGAGCACTCTCCTGCTTTCTCCAGCTATGAGGTCCCTGCACAAATGTATGATGGGGATAGACTCCAATCATCCTGACTTTCACCATCAGTTAAGGATGCCCTAAATGTAAGCACCTGAGAATGTCCAAGCCCCCAGATCCCACTCAATGGAATCAACTCAAGCATTCAAAAATCGCTTTCAGCTCCTGGTTTTAGGAGGGTTGGACCTTGTTTCACTGAAATCAAGCTCCTTGACTGAACACCGGCTCAAGCAAATCAAGAACCCTTTGTACCAATGCCTCTTGGACAGCAGAGCCCAGCAGGGCAGCCTGCCCTGGGCACACATCTCGCAGTTACACAGGTGGGTGCCTGCAGACACATGCTCCCGTCTGTGTTTTTCGTACGTGGCTCTTCTGGCATAGCTGCAGCTCCTCAGTGAGCCATAATCCTGCTCCTTTCCTCATCAGGGCTTTTGTTAATGCCCTGCTGGTGACTTTGCATCAGCAGTACCCACTGTGCTCAGCACCACGCTGAGTAAAGGCTGGCTCTGGGAAGGAAATGGCTCCTGCTCCTTCCCCCTGGAGGAAGCTGCCTGCACTCATCATCTGCTGCTTTCCTCTGACCCACAGCTCCCTCTTACCCAGCTCCATCTGTCCACAACTCAGGGCTTGCACTTCATCCGGCCTGATATTGCCTTTGACAGCCACTACAGATGTTCAGATGTGGATATTTGGCTGGGCCAAGTTTCTCAGTGGCAGAGTGAGTAGAGCAGCCCCCTCTGCCATTGACAAATAGCCACACCTAGGGCCACTGAGGCATCTTCTCCTGGTCCCATGGTGAGTCAAGACCACATGGAGCTTCCAGAAAACCTTAAGGTCACATCACCTGCTTCAGAAAGTCTTGCTTACAGTGCCCTGGGCCTGGACTGCACATGACAGAACCTGTTTGAGCAGGGCCTTGTGCATGGAACCAGAGCAGCTGGGTAATCTCTTTTGTCCACCTGTGAAATATGAGGTCCAACACGCTGGAATTACTGCATGTGATATCTACCCTCCAAAAAAAAGGGAAGACCTAGTAACTGGTTATAGGAAAGACAAATAGTTTCCTTATTCAATCCCAGAAGGATGTTTCCCCTTATTTAATAGGACACTAAACCCAAAGCACACCCTGGATGTTCTTCTTTTCTTGGGGGGGTATTTCACTTGGACTGCTACCACCTGGGCATCCCCAAGAGGAGAGGGTTAGGATCCCTGCCATCTGCCCTTCCAACACCTAAGTGTCTGAATAGAGACAAGCCATGACACTTCCCCCATAAAAGGCCATGAGAACTAAGCTATTAAAGCAAAGGATTTTGAAACCAACACTCTACTGAAGTCGCTCTTCCCTAAAGCTTTGCCAACCTCACACGGTGATTTCAGAAGCCAACTTCCTTCAGATATCATTTAGCATCACTGCACTGCTGGTGCTCACCTGCCCCCCTCTCTGTCACACCTATCAGCTCCTCAAAGCACCTGTGACAAAGTGCTTATCTCAAGCTGGTCTTCCCTTTCAGTGGTGGTTTGTTTTCATTTGCTCCTTTTTCCTCCTTCCTCTGCTAATCACACAGTGTTCACAGGACACAGAGCAGGTTATTTTACCACAGATATTACCTGATCCTGGTGGTTCTGGATTGTGAGTGACAGCAAGTCACTTATCCCCTCACTGCTTCACAAAACTCTGTGATAAGCTTTTAAAAACCAGCACTACACCATTGCAAATCCACATCCAGCTTTACAGAACAACAGCAGTGCTGCAGACACTGTCCTACTCCAAAGGATCTGAACAGTTCGTGCCGTGCCAGAAGCGAGGGGTGATGGACACCTCAGCAAAGGTGGGAGCTGGATGGAAGTCCTCAGCTCCCAACCTACAAGCTGGTGTCCTCCCCACCAGTAAGTTTATCAGGATTTTGAGGCTCATCCATTCCTTCACCAGAAAACAGACAAGCCAACTCGTGCAAGCTTTCAGTGTGTCCTGCAGATCTCAGAGTGATATTCTGAGCCACAAAGCAAATCAGAAAAAGAAATTCTAAGCCTTCTCTGACCTACAGTGCACCAGCCACAGCCTTGTCTGGGAAGAATAGCTGGCTGGCCTGAACATCAGAGTGGATTATTGTCCTGAGGGTGCGAAGTCGGAGATGAGACTGCCACGTGTCATTAAACAAACAGATGGAGAGACAGCCCCAGAGGCTCCGAGTGAGCTTGTCCCAGGAGCAGCAGTGGCTCCAGAGCACCTGTGAAAGAAAGAGATACGGCCATGACCTGCAGCCCTGGGGGCTCAGGCTCATTGATGAAGGAGAACAGAGGCGAGAAGGGGATGGAAGACTTTTCCTTACAAGCAGCTCGTGGGGAGCAAACATGAGACAGCACTCTGCTGCTGGAGTTCAGAGGGAACCTGAAGTGCCCAGAATGGACTCACAATTGCCTTGTTGAAAGGATCACAAGCAACACCCTCAGGTACTCAGACACTGCTTTTGGTACCAGAAACTGCAGGTGTCAGAGGGTGCATTTCTTATAATTTTGCTTTGTAGGTCTCCAATTTTAAAGACGGTTTTAGAGGAGACAAATGCAAACTACAGCTGTATTTGTAGGAATGTCTCCATTTCTCATTAGATTTTGACTATATTCTCATATCTATAAGCAAATAGTGCCACTCTTTCCAAACAGGGTAGTCATTTCACTTGGCACAAAACTGCTGCAGCTCCATCAGCATTAGGACAATGGAGGGACTTGGTGCAGCACGGCTGGACATCCAGTCCCTTTGCAACCCAGCATGTTCCTGAGCTGCCACGACATGCTGCTGTACTTCATGCCCCTTACCCACATCCTTCCTTCCACCATCCTTCCTCCACTTACTGGACAGCAAGGACTCTGGTCACAGCAGGACTGCACAGAAAGCAAACCTCCATCCCAGTGAGCTGCAGCTCTCCAGCACACACCCAGTGCATGGAGCAGGATGAAGCAGGACCACCTCCCCTACACCAGGGCCTTCCCTTTCCTGCGAGAAGTGGAGGACGGAAGATGCTAGAAACCAGCCCATTTCACTTCCACCCTGAAAACAGCAGTTGTTAGAACAAGCCTGCTAAGGAGGATCAAGCTTGTTCCTGCCAAATGTTTTCCTGCAGCTGCCTTGGAGTTTCTCAGCTTCTGTGTTACCTGAAGGTACAAATCAAACAAGGAAGAACGAGGCAGCTCTTCTGTACATTCACATCTATCAACATTATCAAGCAAGCAGTGGGCCCTACTGTGAGCAGGGAATTGGGCTATAAGACCTCAAAGTCACTTCCCACCTGAATAATTCTCTATGACATTCCAGAACTAAAGCCAAATAAAAAATAAAAAACCAGTCTCCACACAGTTTTTGCTTCACTTCTGACTACAATCATTAGTTAGGACCTTTCCATAAATTCTCCTGGATTTCCTGTTTTGACCTTCAGGGTTTAGTCCCAGAGGATTCAGAGGAAGTCTGGCACGATCTTGCAGACAAACCAGGAGTTTGAAAGAGGATGAATAACTTGCTTTATCGTAAATCCTGTTCCATCTGCAGAGAAATGGAAGCCACATCCTTCACTGAAGCATCTCATGGCCAGACCTTGCTCCTGATGGATCTGGGAGCCTGTTCAGGTCAGGACTTTGGGAGGATGCTTACACCCTGCAAGTATAAAGGCAGCCACCTGACAGCCCAGTGAGATGGAACTAAGCAAAGTTTTCTTCCAATCTTTTATTCAACACAAGCAAACACATGATCTCCAGTGCCAGAGAAATCTCATGACTACACTCTGAAAAAGTCCCTGCTTCAATAGGGGCTGCAATTTTAGAAACAGAGGAAAAGCACAGTGCTCTAGAGTTGGTGTGATGGGGATGATGCAGCCCATAACCTGCCAGAGAGACATTTTTAAATGCAAGCATCCTGTTTACCTGGGGGAGAATGATGTCATCCACCTACCCACTTCTTAGCGGCTTTTGTCATGGATAGAAACCAAGCGGTATCTCTGGGATGGCAGGAACTTCTCACAGAATTGTTCTGGCTGAATTTGTGCTAAGCTGGTATTAATATCAGCTCCTTTATCTCCAGTTCTGAAAAAGGCTCCAAGCATTAACAGCTCCAGTAATGATTCATGGGTTTAAATTCCTAAACCTTTTGAGAACAGGAAATTAAAGCCAAGATGAACAATACCCACAGATTAAATATATTTAGCTGCTGTGTTTCTTGTTGAGAAACTCAGAGAACTGCTTAGTGGTGCTTTTCATGTGGCTGCTCCATGTGGAAACGATGGCAGCTTGTGTCTGAAGTCAAAATGGCAAACTAAAGGCGGGATGCAGGAAGACATGTTATTGCTTTCCTCGTGCTTTCTGCTCTCCAGCAGAGCTCATCTGGGCAGGAGCTGTTCTCCAGCCTCCTCAGCACCAGATAAAAAACAATGAAAGGAACTGCCCCACATTACATGGTAGGGCACGAGGGAGGGAATCCACCCTTCTGTGGGCAAGTTCTTCCAGGAGGAAGACTCGGAATGTTTGCAGAAGAGGGTCACCTTCACTCCAGGTGGGCCGTGGAGACAAAAAGCTGGTCTCCATCGTGCACCGCTGCAGCAGCTGCTCCCTGGGAGAGAACCACCAAAAGCACGCAGTTCCCAGCATCTCCCTCCTGGTTTTGGGCTGAGGCATCTTTTTCTGCATTTCATCCATGACTGCGTTGAATCAAGAATCAAAACTATCCCTCAGAGCCCCAGTTCAGTGCTTGTTCCCTGCTCATCCACTCTCTCAGGGCTGCTTGTTGACAGCTGTTTCATAGAGTCAAAGATGCCAGCTCTTTGTTTTTTCCTACTTTATTAGCTAAACAAACAATGACACCATATAAAATACCACCCGGCTTGTCCGTCCGGGAGACACAAACCCATGCAAAACTATCTTGGAGACAATTTTAGAAATAGGCTGTGCCTCTGCCAAACATGAGCGCCCGGTTCCAGTTCTTGAGAGAGCCAGCAGCTCTCTGAGCTGAGCCTACCGTGACAGCAGCTCCAACAGGGAGCTCACGAGGACAGAACACGTCAGCAAGATACCAAAGATCTGAGCTATCACACTGCTAAGGCTTACAAGTGAAAAAGCTGTTGATGACCAAAGTATCAGCACCAAGTCATTCTCTGGAAATCAGTTGGAGTTATAAGTATTAACCTCGGGCTTGAAGTCTTCACAGAAGACTTTATAAGGACATTTAAGACAAACGCTATAAAGTGGACTGGATGGGAGGCATTTCCCCACAACTTTCAGCACCAGGTGTTTAAACCTAAGCTGCCATGGAAGACCAAGACTGCAGGAAACCACAGGAAGAAAGCCATCTGGGTGGAGAAATCCCTTCCATACTCCCATTAGTCACCCCATGCACTCAGCCAGGAAGGGGTCGTGGCTCCAGGACCTACCAGGGGCCTGGGCAGATGCAGGTGCAGTGGATGGACCCCGGCAGCACTTGGAGGAGACAACAGGGCCACACACTTTATAGCTCTTTGTAGCAGGACTTTGATCCTTTTTGTTCAATCTGCATCCAGCCCTCTGTGACAGGGACACCAAGCACAGAAACCGGTTTGACCCATCTCACCAAAACTACTGACACGGGGTCACAAAATTGCTCGGATGGACCAAACTCATTATCCAAGGCAGTTTGCAAGGACTCCCCAGCTCCAGAAGAGATCACTCTGTACAACAGAGGCCCTTGCAAAGCCCAGAGACACAGCACTGTCCAGCTTTCACCATCAGGGCTGCTTGGGCCAATATTTGTCCCAGATGGTGGTTCAAGGGGGACAGCTCTACCACCCACACAAGTTCCTGGGACAATTCTGTCACTTTCTGATGGGTTTGGATCCGATCTCTGTAGTTAAAGGCAAATAGTTTATCAAGGCTAAACATGCAGTTGTCCTATCATATGCAGCAGATTAATTCTGCCCCCATGGAAGTGCTCTGTGACAGATACCATGACCAGTAGCCCTGGCACCGTGTGGCCCAAGGCCACATGACCATGGTCACAGCTGTGCAAAAACCAGCTTATCTGCCCATTGGAGACATCTGATGCCTGACTCAGAGCAGTGCACTGTTCAAACCACCTCCACAAGATGCCACCAAGCTATAAAATGAGACTTCCTATTCACATTTCAACTGAGCTCAAAGCTCGCTCTCTCATCAGAGTCAGTGAGCAGTTTTATTTGTCCCTGCTTGGTTTACCAAGTCTGAGAAAGCTTTTCAAGATTTGCTCCATGTAATTCTGAGTCTCCAGCCTCAGCATCTGTAGCTGGGGAAGAAAACACTCAAAGTGATTCCTCAGACACTGCCTGACCATCTTTTTAAAGACAAAACCTTTCCTGTTGCCCTCCTGCACCATTAACCAAGTGGGCACTACATCTTGGCATCCACTTTGGAGAGCTCATACCATCTTCAGGAGAAACACGAGCATGCAGAAACACCCTCGTATTGCCCACATTGCTCTGTACTGAGCTGGTTTGTGACTCCTCCGAGTTACCCACCTCCACCTTCAGCTGTGCTGGCTCCAAAGGCCTGTTTTGTGGTTCAAGGCAGGGGTGTGGGCTTCTGACACACAAAATAACTGTAGATTACTGCGCTGGACTACATCAAATGTCTCTAGTGAGAAGTAAACTGTGCCACTTTTCCCTTCACACGGATTCCCCTGCCTTGTGGAGGGAGCAGAGAGGCTGGAGCGCAGGGTGGTAAGCCAGCCCACAACATCCTTCTCAGACAAAGCAGGAGGACATGTCTGGTGTGAGTTAGAGCAGTGTATTCAACTCATTCATGCTCTTGTCTCAGACAACAAGCTCAAGTCCTTCCAAGAAAAGTCACCCAGGAGGGCAAAGTTCAAGAGGACTGCTGAGGTGACCCCACGGGCAGCCACAACCTCGGCGAGGGATGAAGTGGCTTCAAGTGATGTCAGCCTAGCAGTGCCCAGCCTTCTGGAGAGGCAGAGGAGAGCTCTTCAGAGTCGAGTGGAAGATGGGAGGACCACAGGGAACAAGGGCTCTTCTCAGTGAGTTTCGGGAGAAACAAGAAGTGAACTCCAGCCAGGTGAGGACAGCAAGGCTGAGCTTCACCCTGGAGCTGCACTGTCCCTGCTCCCCAGCTCACACTGCCCTGACATCATGCTGTTCCCTCCCCCAAACAAGGCAGACACAGAACTATTTACACCATTAGAAAAAAATACTACGAGACAGAAATATGCCCTCTTTATCACTTAGCTCCAGATTCTTGGCCAGCCATGAAGACTGACATGTTGAGGTTCAGAAAGAATTCCTTCATTCTCCATGAGAAACCAACATGAAACAGATCAACCCCCTAAAAAGCTGTAGTATTTTCCTTCCAGTGACATGCAAAGCCAACTGTGGGGGATGAGTATTTACAGATATAAGGGTTTCCAGTGTTTCAGAAAGATTAGGAGAAGAGAGACAGGTAGAAATCACCTGCCTCTTCATCTGGCAGCTCAGTTCTGTCATTGTCTCAATAACTCCATCTTGGCCCATATTGCTTAACAGTTCCGTTCTAAGTATTTTTTATGGTAATTTTTTTTGTGCCAGAGTATTGTATTGCCTCCTTTTTACCTCAAAAGACAGAAAACACAAATCCAGCACTAGAGATACTAAAGACAACCTAATATTCCACATTTTCTTTTCAAATCAGCCATATGGAATTCTCTTGTGTTCACACTGGAGTTCTTTTCCTCACACCAAATATAGAACTATCTACTTATGTACAGAAATACAAATTACATGATGAATTCTCCGATTCAGGTCCTCCAGCCACATACAGAGGGGTTGACTCTGTGTGTGTGTGTGTGTGTGTGTGTGTGTACACTCCTCCAACTCAGCCCACAAGCACTACACTTTTTCGAAGTTTCAACATCCCTCTGACCCTACAACATGTGTCAGCCCAGCAGATGAACACGGACAGAAAAGCCAAGAAACAGTTCTGGAAGTTTTCACAGGTTTGCTCACAGCAGACACCAGACCATCCCCTCTGCCCCTTTTCCGGAGCCTTCAGGAGACAGCCATAGGAAGCTGCCTACTGATGCCCACTCCTGCCCACAGCTCCCAGCCCCGGGCAACTGGGATGCCCAGCCTAGGTAAGGTTCTTCTGGGACTCGGGGTAATGCACCAGAACAAAACACCCCTGCTGCCTTCTGCTCTACTGAGCAGCCACAGGCCACTAAAGCAATAAAACATGTCACATCGAGATGCTGCTCGAGCCAGAATGCATGTCAGCGAGTTAAAGGCTTGTTCCTCACACTCAGCATCATCCCCTGCAGCTCCTAAGCTCTCCTAGAGGAAAGTCAGCTGCAATTCAGAGGACCTGCACTCAAGAGCCCTCATTAGCAGCAGTGTTCCTCCTCTCTGTGTGGGGTGTTGAGGACCACCTTGAGCCTTCAGTGCCAGCCCTGAAGACAGATATCTGAAGCAGGTACAAGAACCCACTCAGTGCCAGGTCCTCAGCTTCCCATCAATGGTGCTCTTGCCCTGAGCATGAGGTAAAGGAACCAGGGAGGCTCAGTCCAAAGTCACTTGCACACTCGTTTCAGTAGCTGAGTATGAGTGAGGAAGTGTCTGTCCCCCATCCACAGCTCTGTACCCATGGGGCCAAAGTTGCAGCAAAGGCATAATTCCCTGGATCATGGAAATTCAGCTCCATGCAGTACTTCATGTTCCCTTATGAGCCCACAAACTTGCAGCGATGAGCACAGAACAACTCCATCAACTCCCACCTCCTCCTTCATCCCCTTCCAGAACACTGATGCCATCAGCTAGTCACAAACATCATTTCCTCCTCCTGTCCCCAGGCCACAGCTGTGCCTCTGTGCACAGCCCATTTCCACTCAGGAACACAGTCAGCAGCTGTGGGGCAGAAAAACCATCTTTGCAGACCACGGCTGCTCCACCACTGCTGGGACCAGTACGTGTGTTCTGGGTTCTGAGACAACATCTCATCCCCAAGCCTTCGCCGAGGTCAGCTCCTTCCTTTCACAAAACAGGCAGCACAGCCCTCCAGTTTGAGGCCCAACTGGGACAGCAAAGTCTTACCTCCTTACAGGCTGGCCCAAAGCAAAGTGGCCAAGACACCGCTGGCTTTGCATCTGCCTTGTAGAGACAATTACACACCACACAGACAGAGCCCCCCTTTTCTGACAGCACAGCAGAGCTGCTGCCTGGCTCCAGGGCCCATCCCTGCTGAGCAATTTCAACTGCATAAATTAATGGGGGGAAAACCCCAACATTTTGTTCCTGATGCAGCAGTTGAGAGAGCAAAGTTTGACATCCACTTATCTCAAGCCCAGCACTTCAGGCAGAGGGCAGGGTGGGTCCAGCCCTGACCTCCATTCCACTTTTAACCCTCGAAAACACTTAGTGATGCCCTCCAGTAACAACTCACTCCTTGAGCAAGAACAAGAGCTCTTGTGATGGCCTGTGGTTACCCTGGGAGGAGTCTGGCATGCTCTGAGCACCTTTCCATCCACCCCCACAGACACACACCTCCACACTATCGCCTTTTCTTGAACAATGTTTAAAATACTTGGACTCCTGTGCAGGTTTACCAGAGGGCAGACTAAGGAAGCCACGAGCTGGATCAGGTAGAGGCTGGACTCAGCCCTCGAGCTACGCTCTGAGCTCCAGTTTTGGCACCACTTCACATTTCCCTTGAAGTTCCTAGAGGATTATCCCAATGGGAGGCTAATGAAATCACTGTGCCAGGTTTCCCCTCAGTCTGTCCACTGGCTTCTACTGCCCAGCATCAGTTCCTTGGAAGCAGGGCAACATTTTGAGTGAAGAAACAATTATGGCAATTCTACCTCATGCAAATGTTACACAGAAACTATACATAAAACATTGAGGCCAACAGAAACACAAAACCAGGGTATGTTCTGTATCAGCTGGAAGGGAGGGATTTTTATGTACTGATTTACTTTCTTCCAAACAGCCATTTCTGGAATCAGTGGAGCCCTGGGCAAATATTCCAAAGCACAAGACAGACCAGGCAGAGCTTTCCCGAGCCATCCTTGGTGGCAGAAGAGATTGGGTCCCTGCACCTGCCCTGCCAGGCAGGGGTGATGTGATCTGCAAGGCCGTTTGGCAGAGTCTGGGCACACTGCAGAGGATCTCCAACACCCTCATGTGTAAGATGAGATGCCAATGCACAAAAGGATCAGCCAGAGACAACCAGTGTTTAGACAGGAAAAAATTCTAAAATTCTGCCTGGATTTAGGAACTTCAGATGTGTGCCTGGTTTTGAAGAGTGACGATAGCCCAGCAGGATTTGCGTAAGAGCCACCATTGAGAGGTGAGAACAGGTTCTAAATACAATCCTACATGACTGAATTTTAAGCACTTCAGTTGGATCTTTCTGGCATTACAGTGACAATCTTGGCATCATCACTCCCACAGTTGTCTGCAATTAACAGTTGCCACATTCAAGTCCCCTTGCGTTCATTAATGTCCAGGTCCTGCCTGGCACCCCACTGAGGTAGCAAACAGGACAGCAGAGCAGGCTGGGAGGTGTTCTGCTGGAGGAACCTCAGTCACTCCTTTTCCATCATTTCTGACCATTACAGTTTTCTTTCTAGACTGAATAATGCCTTTTCCCCTTGCTCTTGTTTTCTCTGACAGCACTGTTAGTGCTTTCAGAAATAACAGCAGTAGGATAGACAGCAAGGTTGTACTGGCAACCTTTTTGCACAGCTGTGAAGGTACCAGAACCTCCTTTTGCTGCAGTCCCTGGAAATGTTTGTACCTTCAGATGGAAATTAAAAGTCTAAATCTACAAAGAAAACCCACACAGGGTGAGAGGTTGCCAATCTGATTCACTCTGTACATCAATAGAGAGAAAGAGCAGAACGTGATCCAATATCACATTCAAAGTCCAGGATTACCTTTGATTACACAAGAGTATAGCCATGGGAAATTCGTGAAGAAGTGGGTTCCCAGACTAAGGAAATGGTATTTGCCAGTGTCACAGGTGGCTGCTGGCAGAGCTGAGGACAAGAAAAAGGCTGCTGGTCAAATCTGTCTTAGTCATTTCAATTCACTAAGTTAGAGGGTGCAGGGGAAGAGGGACATTGCATTTCAACTTTAAATTACATTTAAAAACTCATATTCTCTTATCCACAGAGATGAGAGGAAAATGAGGAGGGTTCTGCATGCTTATTTTTCACTACCTTACAGCGCCTGGCTTTTTTTTTTCCCTCCAAAAGGTATTTTACTGGGAATCTTCATGTTTTCACAGGCCTTTCTTGGAGATTTTTAGAAGCACATCTGCCAAACCCACCTTTCATCTCTGTTCCTCCTGTGCCGCTAGCTTGGATATCTCCATAAAGAGCATAAAGAAACAGAGGTGGCCTTACAGAAAAAATGACAGTGAAAAAACCTAGAACAACATGTGCAAAAGGAAATTTGATCTCAGCCACTTTCAGTTCATTCCAGGCTGGCCTAGGCTAGGAAGAGCAAGACCTTTCAAGGCAGGAGCTGGGTGGTTTCCATTCTTGGCCATTTTCTAAGCTACCAGTTTAGTCCTAATCAGTCCAGAGTTGGCCACTTGAGCTCTTTAGATTTACAGAGCCCTTGACTTGCCTGTAACTTGGGCAGTCCCCTCAGATTGGTTTTCATAATTACAGTCTGACCTTTATGACTTCCTTGCCCTCTCCTTCCTGAGACCCCTGAACTATGGTCATACCTTCAAATTACTTCCCTTGGTGCCCTGAAGAAGGTGCCAGGAATAGAATCTCAGTCCCATACACTCCCATTATCTCTAATGGAGGAAGACCTTGAGATCCCAGCCTCCAGGTTGTACTGGCCATTGGAGAAACAAGTAGAATTTCTATTAGACCAACAATGCAAAATATAATCAAATTCAATATTGACAATATCGGCCTTCCTTTTCTTCTCACACTGCTTCCTGCATCAGTGAAACAGTTTAAGTTGGTATTTGTACTGTTGATATCCTACTGCCAACACCCCTTGCTGTGTCTGCGACCAAGTCCTTACACTTTGTGACACAAACGCTGGAAAAACTGCCTAGCCTGAGAGCCTGATACCTCCAGGGGTTCTGACCTGACATATGGAAAAGATCTTCCTCCAGCCTCACTCTTCCATTTGTTATTCATATAACAAAAACAGTTCCTAGACTTGGAGGTCATAAACTCTCTCTGGGTTTGTCCTACACTACAGCACTTGACTTTCTACAGCTCAGCGTGTGCCAAAGGGAGGACCTTGGCAGAAATGGAAGAGGAATGTTTATCCAGTTGACAGACTGGTGGTCTGACACAGCTAATCCACACCAGCCCAGTGGAAGCTTCGTGCTAAACACAGAATCACTCAGTTCTTCACTAGGTCATCTCGACTCATTGACAGCTGAATAATTGAGTTAGTGGTAACAACTGGGAATAAAATCCCAGAATCACTGAGGGCAGAAGGGTGCTCTGTAGATCATCCAGCCCAAACCTCCTGCTCAGAGCAGGGGCACAGACTGAAGGTTACTCAGGACCATGTCCAGTTGGGTTGTAAGTATCTCCAAGGACAAAGACTCTACTACTTCTCTGGACAAACTGTTCCCTTATTTGACCACCCTCACAGCGGGGTTTTTCTTACATGTAAATGCGATTTCCTGCATTTCAGTTTGTGTCCATTGACAGGATCTCCCTCTGAGCCTCCCCTTTCCAGACCAAACAATCCCAGCTCTCTCAGACCCTCCTCACACACTAAACATTCCAGCCCCTTAATCCAGACCCTGTCTTTAACTCCTTCCAGTATGTCCACATCGCCTTCACACTGGGAGTCCAGCAATGGACACAGCAGCCCAGATGTGTCTCACCAGTGCCGAGTGGAGGGGAAGGATGACCCCTCTCACCTCTGCCTAGTGCAGCCTGGGTTGCCAGTTGCCTTCTGTGCCCTGAGGCTGGCTCATGGCTGCCTCATGGACACGTTGCTGTCCAACAGCCCCCCAAGTCCTTCCTCTGCACAGCTGTTTTCCAGCCTGTACTGGTGNGATGTGTCTCACCAGTGCCGAGTGGAGGGGAAGGATGACCCCTCTCACCTCTGCCTAGTGCAGCCCGGGTTGCCAGTTGCCTTCTGTGCCCCGAGGCTGGCTCATGGCTGCCTCATGGACACCTTGCTGTCCAACAGCCCCCCAAGTCCTTCCTCTGCACAGCTGTTTTCCAGCCTGTACTGGTGCCTGCGGTTCTTTCCTCCCCCAACGACAGGACTTTGCACTTCCCCTGGTTGAACTGCATCAGGCTCCTGCTGGACCATTTCTCCAGCCTGTTTGGAACCCTCTGGATGCATCAGTCACTCCTCCCAGTGTTGAATTGCCTTCAGCAGAATGATTCTGATTATGCAAAAAGAAAGAAAATTATTTTTTCACAGTATCCACCAAATACATGATCTTATACGACCTCACAAAGCTGTACCTGAAGCCTGCAGATGTGTTTTCACAAACTTCACCTATGCATGACCAATTTTCACTTTAAAGACCTCAGATCCAGCAGCCAATCTCATGGATCCATGCTGGGAAAGGGAGACTCCTACAGAGAGCCAGTGATATGCATACAATCCAGCCATTACTTCCTTCTTCTATTTTATTGATAAATTAAATTAAAAAGTAGCAGCTGCAAACTCAGAGAGGCCAATATCTTCTATGGATGACTCACCCTCTTGTGGAGTTTTTTTCTGGGATGTGTTTCTAAGGAAATGAAAACATTCTAGTGCCTTTCCCTCTTGTTTCCTTGCAGAACACACTCATTGTTCTCCTGCTTAGATGCTGGCGTGCATCTCTGCGGGTCCTCTCTGTGTCAGGCAACACAGGCTGCCTGAATTTCTGGACCACAAACACAGTGGGATTCCAAAGGAAGTAACGGTGGTATCATACCATGCCTGTTTGTGTCGCTGGTGTGGCAGAACTGAGAAGGATGAAAATACCCATGAGCTGGGCAGAGACTGAAATGCCAAAGAGAGGCCACATGGTGCTATGGCTAAGGGATGACAGCCAAGTGACAGCTGGTTTTTAGTGGAAGACCACTGGGCACACTCAACACTATTACATGGCCTTGCAAGACCATGAAAAACAAATAAAGAAGTCAAGGCTTCCCAATTCTTTCCCTTTTCACTACAGAAGGCTGGTATTTCAGAGCTTTAGCATACTGGGAGGAGCTGTCTGCCCTGAAGGTCTCCTGTGGTCTGGCACAGCTTTTGCTGTGCATCAGGTTGACTCCTGATGTCTCAGAGCTGACACAGGTCTGGCCTGCTGAGCATCCCATGCTGGTCCTGGAGGAAGCTGATCCCCCACTGCTGGCAGACACTGAGCTTTTCTGATGTTCAACATTTGTAAGTGCCTTTGGGACTTCTGCTCTAAAATACTTCCCTTTAATTTCCATTTAATTTCCTTAAAATTGTCACTGGAGCTGTTGATATCTCTGACGTATGTCAAAGGCATCCATTTCTCTGCTGTCTCTTTCTCCCTCACTATGCAGTACATATAAAGATTTAAAAAAAGATTCTCAGCTCAGCACTTCACTACCCTCCTCCACACTTTTTTGAGTGTTCAACCTCCTTTTTTTTTTTTTCATAATTTAAAAACCCTAACACTGTGCACCCAGTTGAACATATAATTGTTTCATGCAGAGTTTCCCTGGAGAATTATATAATCTCAACCTGTCTCCCCTAGGCAGCGTATAATCATGCAATCTACTGGTTCTTTGTTTCTCTTTTCTTCTCCCTTTCTTTTTTTCCCCTCCCCAATACTCGTAATAAGTTTTCCACCTTGTCTAGACATTTCTGATATACTCTACCTTTACCTCATCTTCAGCTGCTGCAGCTGAGAGATGTGGCAGTTCTCCTCCTTCCGCATTCACACCCTGGATCTCAACACCTTCCCCGACAAGTCCTTATTCCAGCCCCTCCTCTGCCAGTGCTATTTCTACCCCTTCCAGCTGTGAATTTCATCTCATTGCAGGATTTTTTAATTTTTTTGTTTTAATGTTGCAACAGTCACTTAATTAGGGTGAAGGTTCCCTTTTAAATGGGAAAATACTTGCAATGACCAAAATTGGCCACGTTTGGTGATCAATGGCTTAGGATGCCAGAGTAATTAACACAGTGCTATTAATAGGCAGGTGTGATCACAAGTTTTCCATTGCAGTAGGCTTGAACAGGAAAAGTACAGCAAGGATAATTTTCATTATGATGTTTTATGAAAAAAAAGTACAGTTTTGCTCTCTAAAAATTATTTGCATATGGCAAGATGATGCCCACATTGCTTGGAAACTGTGGCTTGCCTGTCTTCCCTTCCTTTGCCTCTCTCTCTTCATGGGACACCCCCATGGTACTGCATAGTTGGAGATCTGTCCAACCCCAGGGATGGGCTGAAACTGAGCAGCGCCGTGGCAACTGCAGCTGACCAAAGGTTCCCCTAGAATTTGACCTGGGAGCTTCAGCAGGATTTCAAACTGAGCCCTGAACATCATGCTACTTCTGGAAAAAAAATCCCATTTTCCGTAGGCAAAACGTCCTGTCTTCCCATCCCTGGTTTGAATGAGTCCAGTTCTTCAGGTCATGCTAAGACAGAGGTTAAGTTTTGTCTGGGTCTGGCAGGAAACTCTTTCCCCTGATTAGTGCACAGCTCACACTGGGGCACAGGGAGCAGAAAGCAAAATTATTTGCAATCGTGTATTTGAAATGTGTAAACAAAATCAGCCTGGAGTGAGTTCACATCCCTTCAGATCTCGCTTTCTCCAACACTCTCGCAAATATGTCCCCTGGCAGGAATGTTTGCTGAGACAATAGATCACATTTTTTAGCCCTTTGTTCAAAGTAACATTGAAATATGTAGTGGTGAGTATTTGCCTCTCCAACCTGATCATCAGAACTGCCCTCATCCACTTGGAGATTAGGAACATACCACAGACCTGATGTGTCCAAACATCGAAACTTCAAATCCAAGCAACAGATCTGAAGATTGTGTTTGCACACCCTGAAAGGTCCCAAGTACCTGCACCAACAACCACCTTACAAAGCAATTGCAAAGCCTCGGGGCACTCCAGGTAGGTGAAGAAAGGAAGAAATAGCTTTAAACTGATATGGTTCCATCCAGGTTCCCTCACAGGCAACATGTCCCACGTTTACACAGGCACTTGTCATGTTTTTGAGCTTGCTCAGGCCAGCTGACCCAACAGTTCCTACATTTCTCTCACAACCTGTTTATTCCTGGATTTCTAGGCTCTTGCTCCACCAGAAACAAATTATCACCAGTGACACTGAGACATATTTAAAGCACCGCACCCAATTCCTTCCCAACTTCCTCACATCACCCGTCTTGCTGGTGTTGAGATGTTACACTCCAAGATACAAGCATCTTGGGGAAAGACTGCTTGTCTTTGGAGGACTTTCATCTTCCCAAGCACATGAACAAGAGCCATGAGCATCCTACAGCTTAACTTCATTCTAGTCCCTGAATGGACAAGGCCCTGTGTTTGAGTACCCAGCCTGGGGTGCTGCCCAGAACAAAAGGTCCCAATCCCAAGTGACCAAGCCTTGGATAACACAGGTGGGTCCACTGGGAAGTCCCACCTGCACAGGTCCTCAGCTCCATCTCACAGCTCTGCCTGGCCCCATGAAAAGCAAGGGGTTGCTCTTTCCTGGTCCAAACTAAGGGACAGGCCCATTGGGTGAGTCAGATATCCCACTGTGTGCAGGTCTGAGTCCCACAATGTAAGAACAATGTGAAGGTCCTTGAATGCACCTAGAGGAGGGCAACAAAGCTGGTGAAAGGGATGAAGGAATGTCCTGTGAGGAACAACTCAGGACTCTGGGTTTGTCTAATTTGGAGAAAAGGAGGCTGACGGGTGACCTCATTGCTCCCTGCAGCTTCCAGAGGAGGGGAGGTGGAGAGGGAGGTGTTTTCCCTGGTATCCAGTGCCAGGATATGAGAATGGTTCTAAGATCTACCAGGGGAGGTTTAGACTGGACATTAGGCAGCATTTCTTTACTAAGAGGGTGATCAGACACTGGAAGAGGATTCCCAGAGAAGTGGACAATTCCCCAAGGCTGTCATCGCTTAAGAGGAATTTGAACGCTGCGCCTAAGAACATGCTTTAACTTTTGGTCAGCCCTGAATGGGTCAGGCCGTTACACTGGATGATGATTGTGGATCCCTTCCAACTGAAATAGTCTATTCTGTTCTGTTTTATCACGTGTTCCCTAATCTAGTCCACCACTCACACTTGCAACCCAAATTCGCATGGCAGCCTCTACCAGAAGTATTACTAAGAGTCCCAAATATTCCAAATGCATATGCAAGAAATCTAAAAGCAACGGTTGGTTTCCGTGTTTTGTAAATATATGTTTGTTTTGCTGTTTCCCTTTGAATTTTCTAACCTCCAAGGACTGCACTTAGCGGGTTCTTTCAGCAATTGGATGCAGTGTTTCGAAGAGACCTTGATCCAGGACCTTAAGTTTTCAATAAAACCCAATGTAATGCTGCAACCCTGATACAAATCTCACTTGCAGCACTTGTATAGAAATGAATCACTCCTAGACAACAGTTACTGGGATTCTGAAGTAGCTGTAAGAGAACAGCAGGCTGCACTTCTGTACCTGCTACAGCACTTGCAGGTGACACCAGCAACATGCTCTGCTCTCCAAAGTCCAGAGCCAAGTACACCAGGCAGCCCTGGGAGCCAGGAGAGCTGGGCTGTTGACTTGTCCATTGACTCATTCACCAGTTCCTGACATGGCACCAGTAATGTTTTATTTTACCCCTCACAGAACAGGCTGTGAGGGTCACTCCTTCAGGAGAGCAGCAGCTCTCTGTGACCTGTAGCTGGGACTCACAACAAATACCATCCACTTACTCCTTGTTAGCTCTGTTGTTCTCACAGCAGGACCATGACACAGACAGCAGCCAAGCAAATTCCTGCAACCCCACACGAGTGTGGTAAAGGAAAACTAACTAAAGCTCCTCTCCCAGTTTAGATGCCACGGGGAGGTCACAGAGCAGCAAAATAACATGTGTTCTTGGTGCTGACCTTTCTTTTGGCACACTTCAGTTGGAATTTATGTTTAAGGCTGACGGGGTCTCTACTTGCTCCTCACTTTGGTAAACTATCTGTGAGGGAACTCTCACTGGATCCCTCCCTTCTCAGGGTCAAAAAACCACAGGGTTGTATCCTGATTATTAGGAAACCCGGGCTCGTGCCTCAGGTAGTCCCCAGTGTTACAGCTGCAGCCTTCCGTGGAGCCAAGCAGGGGTTGTTCTGCCATGGGTGGCAGTGGGAACTCAACCAAGTAAGACCCAGAAACTCTGGTGACTTGAAGTAAGATGCAGGTGAGATAATTAAGGGGGACACCAGTCCAGGTGAGCAGAGGAACTGGTCTGATGTGTTCCACTGCTGTAGCACATGCAGTGCTATCCATGACTATCATTTGCTGTTACCAGTCCATCTGCAATGGGCAGGGCCTTGCCACAGTGGCTGGGCAGCCATGCCCTGGGCCGTTCCTGTACCATAGGAAACCACTGTATTTCCTAACAATGTTCTGTGTGGATGTTCCTTCCTCAGTTGGCAGCGCTGATCCGCCAGAACGTTAATGAGAGACTAAGAGAGCC
Organism: Grallaria varia; assembly: GCA_013396735.1. Classification (NCBI taxonomy): domain Eukaryota; kingdom Metazoa; phylum Chordata; class Aves; order Passeriformes; family Formicariidae; genus Grallaria; species Grallaria varia. The sequence goes on along the minus strand of VWZG01013665.1, from coordinate 251,259 downwards.
AGGCTAATGCAAAACACTAATGAAGATTAATCTCTCCCCAGAGAGGAGGATGACATGGCTTCTCAGAGACCGAGTGCACCACAATGGCATTTGGAGGGTCAAAAGTGGGTCAATGAAAGCTAATTAATAACAAATATCTCTCTTGTTCTTAATGACACAGTGTGTAGGGATTTCAAATAAGCTGCTTGGTCCATTCTACCCACTGAATTCCCAAGCTGGGAACCATAGCCATGCAGGAATTGGGTGGTATACCTGGGCATAGACCTCTCAACTGGGAAACAGGCAGAGCCAGAGAGTGGAACAGCCTGGGCTTCATTCCCTGGCAGCAACTAGAACTCTTGGGTTTGGACAATGTGTTGGATGACGCTCTATATAACTTAGCAAAGGACCTCACTAGGGCAGCAAGTAATTCCAAAGCAGGAATTTCAAGTCAGGTGGAGATTTCTTTTTAACAGCAGGCTCCTGGCAACCCTCCAGCAGCCTTTGGAGTCAGCTCTCCTACAGTACAATTCCCTGATGCACAGTCTATCACCAAAGGAGGTTAGATTTGTACATGCCTACATGTTCCCAAGCCTGTTGCTCTCTTCCACTGTGGCCTTACATCACTTCAGCCCCCTCACCACGATTCCTGACCCACCACATGAAGACGCTTTGGTGTCAGAGAGCACAGCAACCCAAGTAATGCTCCCCTCTCTGGTGCTTGTGTGTCTGCACTGGCTCGTGCCTTTGACAGGCCTTGAAGGCATGACCATCATACCCAGGTGATGAAGATGCTTTCATTCTTCCTTTACCTGTCCTGGGTAAACCCACTTAACAGGGAAAAAACCCAACAAACCCCTGGGCTGTCTGTGCTGAGAGGGTGAGCTGGAGAAGAAAGCACCAAGCTTTGCTGCTCTAGATGAGCCATAAAGCAGCAAGAACTTAGGATTCCTGCCTTGCCTGGCTGGAGCCCAAGTAGAAGCAAAGCCTCTGCAGCCAGGGCTGTCCTGCCAGCTCCATGATCTCACAAAGGGAAAACACTCTGGGGCTAAAGAAAAATCAATGACTTTGCACATGTCTTTGCAAGGCTGCATTCAGAGAGGTGACTGGCACTGAAATTGCCCTACTTACCACAAAAGCAGTGACAGCGCCACCACCTCAGCAGGGGACAGACAGACTCCAGGCCTTGTTTCAACCCTTGTGTTCTAATTGGAGCAGGCTGTGCTGCCAGCAAGAAAACAGGATCCTTTACAAGATCAGAGGTCCATGTCTCCCATTATGCTTTCAGAGATAAACCATCTGCTTCACAACTGCATTTAACTCTTTCCTGGCTGACACCCACAGCACCAGTCCATGCACAGTGCCCATGGGAGGACAGAAGTGGAGGGGGGTAGAAAATCAGTAGGCTGCAAAGACTTCCAGTGGTTCTGCACTCAGGGACAGCAGCACCTTCTGCTGGAAGCATCAGCGTCTGGGTGAACACTTCACCTTTGACAAACATGCAGCTTTACTGATGGATAAATGAGAGTCACTTTGCACACCAACAGTGCAAACAAAACCCTGCCTGACCTCTCACATTTTATGCTGGACAGTGCCACTGCTCACACACTCAGGTGTCCTCTCCAAGTGCTGTTGGCCAGGACTGTGGGACAGAGCTGCCGTGGTTAGATCACATGGCAGGCATGGGGCTCTTGTGGCCAGAGGGCTCTTTCCACTCACACCCTCCACTGAGCACCCTAAGGCCTTCTGGTGGGCTCCAGGATGAGCAGAGACTGAAGTGGGCATTATCAGGGGCTGGCTCAGGCTGTAGTTCTCTGTTTAGAGGTAATGCCTCTTGTTAGGAACGTGCTGTCCAAGCACTTAGGGGAAACACTGCTCTCATTTAAACATCTCAATAAAATCTCTTCAGTATTCTGCTAAACCGAGCTTTTAAAGGAAGTACATACTCACCTCCCACTGATAGTAGAAGGACTTGGGCACCTAATTTTGCTAGGCTCTGCTGAAACCCCTGGATTTCCATGCTCAAAGGTCTGTTCTAATTAGTCAAATCATCACCCATATCATATGTGTGCTCCTGAATTATTGACAGTAGAGTTACCTTGCAGTGATTCACCTTCTTCTGACTCACAGTCATTTATTTGCACTATTTCCAGCACTGGGATTTGAAACAATGATACATGTTTTCCATACATTCACAAGAGAGTTCACAAACACCACGAATGCACAACTTCATGTCCAGCCATGCCAGGCTCTCTTAACTTCTCCACCAGATAAAAACAAACAGAACTGTTCTGAACTCTAGGCATGCTGAATCAAGTCTAAGGAGATATTAATCCAGGGAAAAACCTCATTTTCCCCATCTTTAAGGCAAATTCCAGCAATGTGAAGGCTGTCAGGCTCAAAGACAAAGCATTTCCTCTTTACTACAAAACCAGCTCCTCCTGGCTGGTCTTGTCTTGTGCCTCCACACTGTGAAGGAGGAGACGCTTAGAGGGCTGAAAAAGCCCTCCTGGCTCTACAGTGCCTTTCTAGTTTTGAGTTTACAACTGCCCGGCAGCTGGTGCCAGCTGTGACACAGCTGTGCCCCAGCACACAGCACCAAAGAGCCCTTAACAGGGTCCACACGAGCCACCTCCAGCTGGGACATGAGGCTCTGGGCCCGTCACACTTATTTCCTCCAGTATTGTCCAAATCCATCCTGCTGCCCTAACACCCCAGAGCCCATAGATGGTTACTTTCCTTTCACACTTTGGTGCTTCAGCAGGGATGTCTGGCAAAAAAAAAACCCCCAAACCAAAGCTTCTAAATCCAACAATCAACTAAAGTGTATTTCTAGACTTGTAGGATCCCTTCCAGGGACCCCTTGCCCATCATCATTAGGAGCTTGGCCCCAAGGCCACTGAAATCATGGGGTGGTGGCATACAGAAGCCAAGGGACACTAGAAGATCCGTGTACATTTTAACTAAATGATTTATCTCAGGATACATCACACCATATCTGACCACTTCCAGAGATGAATCAACGGAGATAAAACTGCTAAGTTGAGTCTCACGCCGGAGCAATGCCCTTGGATTTCACTGAATGCAGAATTAGGGAAGCTCCTCCCAGAGCCTGACTCTGAATCACTCTTCAAACTCTGAATCACTTGGGTTTAGCTCAGCCACCAACTCCAGCTAAGGGCAAAATGACCACGTGTAGTTCCCCAAGGGAAATACTCGGCTGCAAAACTGCCTTAGAGCCTTCCCACAAGAGAGGAACCGAGAGGGCCCGGCTCTGCGGGCAGGGTGGTGGGAAGCAGCAGGGCTGCAAGAACAGCCAGCCCTGGGACAGGGTGGCTTTTTGGTTTCATTTTGGTTTTATGCACCCTGAAAAGAGTCCCTCAGACTCAGTGAGACTCCGGGGGCCATGAGTTCTGTGTTAGGCCCAAGAGGGCACATTAACTCTTACAACAGTCAGAGTCACTGCACAAAATGGTTTTGTGGGTTTGGTGCTAAATAGCATCATTCTTCCTTGAGCCACGACAGTGGAAAGCTGGCCAGGAAGTCGTTCCCATATGGGTCCAATCCAGAATCAGATCAGGACCATAAAGTGGTTCAGCTAAAGACAAGTTCTGTCAAAGCTGTTCCACAACTCCTCTGTCTCCAGCTCCCACCATATCACGTTTTCTCTGGTCCTTACAAGCACAGCAACTGGATTATCAGAAGGGAAGCTGCTTAAAATCTCCAAGTCCCATCTTTGAAGGGGACACTGAAGACAAGCCTTGCCTGGATGGAATGATTCACTGAAGCCATGGATGACTTTTTAGCAGCACGTGCAGGCAGTGGTCTGCTCATGACTTTTGTGTTGTAGGAGCACAGGAGCATCCTACAGCTCCCTGTCTTCCAGCTGGTGCCCTGTAATCTGCTCCTAATGCCAGTGGTTATCTCTGCCATTGTGGAGGTTCTCACTAACTGTGCTCTGCTTGGTCTGATGTGTGACCAAGCTCTGACTTTTAAGGCTGGAACCCAAAGCCCACATGGTTGTGCTCACCACGTTGCACCCACCCCATGCCATGGCTGAACTCAATGCAGAGTTCATCCCTCCTCAGTCACAAACCTCGGTGCTCTTCTGCCAAAACAAACCAGAGACCTAAGGAAGTTTCTGTGTCCCTGCAATACAGCACAGGGACACAGTCCACAGCCAAATGTGACTGTGCGTGTGACCTTGAGTCCCCACAGCTCTCCCTTTGGCACTGCAGTAATAAACAAGCCCCAAACCATTGCTGAGTACTCTAATGGGTACATAAACTATATCACTTCCCTCCGAGTCAGCAGAACAATTCCAGGTGGCACTACCTCAGCACCTGAAACTCACGATTCCTCCTCCTTGCTCCACGCCTGCAGCAAAGCTTCCCAGGAGGTGAGAGGATCCAGTCATTCCCTCCACCTGATAACTGAACTCCCAGCACACAGTTTGTCAAACAGGGGCAACACTGTGTGCTTTAAAGTGACCTCCTGATTAAGCACTTAATTAGTCTTACTGCACTATTTAAATATAGTTTAGAGGTAATTTCCCCAAAGCACCCATGAGATTGTAGGATCCCAGTTCTCCTGCTGATCCCTATGGCTCAGGCCAAGGTGGTCACTAGAGGCTGTTCTCAAGGTGGCTTCAAACTCTCCTGCTTCACTGCAGCTTTCTAGGGATCATTACAGGAGACACGAGAGGGAAAACTAACGTTTGTAAGACACACAACTAAATGGAATAAATAACGATCAGTGAAATGCAAGGAAAAGTATTAAACTGATTAAAAGCTATCCAAGCTGAACACAAAAATAAATGAAACCTAGCCATAAGTAATGAACAACTGCTTCACAACTGTTCCTAAATCATACTTTAAAAAAAAAAAAAAACACCACAAAAAAACAAGGCAAAAATTCACCAAAATAAACACTTCCATAATGACAGAATTGAAACAAATCCTTGTAAGGATTTATTTAAGCTGTACATGGAAAATAAATCGCATCTCCTGCTGCCCTCCAGTATGCATTGTAAGAAATCCCCAGTCTCTCTTTTCCCCATTTAAGCAGGTTATCTCTCTCCCTTTGCCTCCTGGACGCTGTATGCTCGGCCAACATCAAGAACAGCCAAATGTGATTTAGCCAAGTTCACACCTTCCCCTCCAAAATCTGTGGTCTCTGCATCAGCCTCCTGTGTGGGTAAGGAGGGCCATGAGAGGCCAAAAGCACCATTTGGTAACAGAACCTCCCTTTTCTGGGCTTTTCTCAGCTTTTTGTTCTCCGCATGGTGGCACCTCCCAGCTCTGAGGTCCTGTTTACGCTGGGAGCACATGGCACCTCGTGGTCAGGACACGGCTGGGGCTCTCCGTAGGCACAAAGAGCCTCAGCTTAGCACAAATCCAATTTCAAATGCAAAAAGCAGGTTCTTAAAAAATAAAGCAGTCCATCAAGGTCCCAGACTGTGTGATGGATATTAGCCGTGCACTTAAGTGTCTCGCTGAATCAGGGCCATGGCCTATCGATTACAGCGATACATTAATGACGTAATTTTCTCAGAAATGATGATGGAGTCTGGATCTTGGCCAAGATCATCCAACATTCACAGCAACAACAGTCCCAACAACAGCCCGTGGATTTTCCCCCACTGCCCTTGGACTGACAACACAACTTTACGTGCTCTGTGGGTCGGGCACGGCGGGTCCATGGGGTTGGCAGCACCTTGTCTTGCCAGGGAGCAAATGTGAGCAGGGAAAATTGGTGCTAATTGCAGACGGACTGTGCAGAGGTTTATAGCTGGGCCTGGCCTGGTTTTCAGCAGGTAGCTGAACACAATCAGTGGAATGGGGGAGAGAATTAGGAAAAAAAAAAACAAGAAAAAAAGTAAAATTAATGGCTTAAGATGAAGACAGTTTAACAGGATAGAAATGAAAGGGATAACAATAATAAGAAAAACTTTTTTTAAAATTAATTAGAATATAAAAAGCAATTGCTCATCCCCCTCTGACTTGCCCAGCCAGTTCCCCAGCAGCAGCTTCCTGGCCAGCTTTCCCTCTGTTCATACACTGAGCATGGTGCCATGCGGTCTGGAATATCCCTTGGGGTCAGCTGTCCTGGCTGTGTCCCCTCCCAGCTTCTTGTAACCCCAAACCTCCTTGCGGGTGCAGTGAGAAGCCGAAAAGCCCCATGGACTCTGCACAAACCCTGCTCAGCAATAACTAAAACATCTGTGGGTTATCACAGACTCATGGAATGGCTTGGGTTGGAAGTGACCTAAAAGATCATTTAGTTCCAGCCTCCACACAATGGTCACTTTTCACTAGACCAGGTTGCTCCAAGACCCGTCCAACCTGGCCTTGGTCACTTCCAGGGATGGGGCAGCCACAACTTCTCTGGGCAACCTGTGCCAGTGCCTCGCCACACTCACAAGGAAGGATTTTTTTCCTAGTATGTAATCTACCTCTGCACTCTTACAATTTGAAGCCATTCCCCTGGTCCTGTCACTACTCTTGTAAAAATTACTTCTCCATCTTTCTTGTTATCAATATTATTCTCACCCTAAATCCAAAACAGAGCATTGTGCCAGCTACCAGGTAGAAAATTAACTCTATCCCAGCTGAAACTAGGACACCAGCCACTAAATGGGACCTAATTAATACAAATTAAGCAGCTATCATTAATCAAGTACAATCCATTAGCAAACACTCTAACAGCTGTGCAGAAAGGTTGCAAAGGAAAGTTATTTAAGATCCAAACTATGGCTCTGGCACCATTCCCACTGTCTATATTTAATGCCACCAATGTCTTAACACTCAGGGCCAGTTGCCTACATGGAGTGAATCTCAGGACTCTGTTTTGGTGCCTGCCAAGCACCAAGCACAGCTCTGCCCTCTGTTCCGGGCAGAGCTGTGGGTACAAGGAACAGCCATCATGCTGAAGAGGATGTTTTTCCCTGCTGAGAAGACTGATCCCAACTAGAGGCATGGCCAGCTCACTGTGTGGTCCCCATCCTCACACCCCCTTGGCCAGCCCTGGGAATACACAGAGCCAGAACATGCAAATCTCATCTCATTTATCCTGTGCGCCATCATTTACTGCTAATAGAGTTTGTGGCCTCTGCCCATTCCTGCAGCAGCACCATGAGGTGCAAGCCTGTGGTTCCACCCCGTAAACAGAGCCAAAGTGGGTTAGGAGATCCAGTCTGGGCCACCACTCCCCGTTTCAGGAAAGAGAGGTTTTGATGGTGGTAGCTCACTTGACCTATGTAAGTGCAGGACTGGAGCACACAGAGCACGAGCAAGGCAGCACCTTAAGGCTTTACTGTGCTGTAAATGCTGAGCAGGATGAGCACAGAGGGGGAAGGATATTCTGTGAAATGAGAAGCGAATATCTACAGACTGCCCATTCAGCATCGCAGCGACAAGAGCTGTTTTTATTGACATCTGCCACTTCCAACATTGTACATGGAAATAGAATGAAAGAGATGTTCAAAACCAGTATCCAGAGCAGGTCCTGGGAAGCTGCACTCTGTGTGTCAGTGTACCTGCCCTGAAGCACCAGAGTCACACACTGCAGCATCTCGGAGTACAGGACACCTTTCCCATCTCCTCCCTCTTACACCTTTTCTCCAAATCCATTTCCAAGCTACACTGCTCTCTGTCACCCATCCACACGAGCCCATTGCCAGGATGGGGTTTCATTTTCAATGTGCAGGAGACAGAAATCTCCCTCAGTTTCACCAGGAGCAGTATGGATTTCCCCAGGAGTTAGCTCCAGGAGATCCAGGCACCTGGGCAGACACAGCACCTTGCCAACTCTGCCCTCCTCAGAATCAACCAGCATCCCCAACCACACCCTGGAGGCTGCCCTGAATTAAAGCTGGCTCACGCTCAGCACTCTGTGTTCAACTTCGCAGTGCTCAAGTTAATGATGCAGGAGAGCAGTCGGGTGTGACTTCGAAGAAAGGGGAGAATGTGCTTCCAGCTTTTCCATAACAGTTAATCATTAACTCCTTTCATGGTCACAGAAGGTGCTGGCCTCTTTACAATCTCCCCTTATCAGCCATAATTATTTCCTGATCGGCTCTCCCCTAAACTACCTGGCAGGCTCATGCACAACACCCCTGAATCACCTGACTGCATTTATTGCCCTATATTCCAAGCCAAATGGGTCTCTGCTGTGTCAGCTGCAATATTTACAGCATGTTATTTCTCCCTGCCCCTGCCCAAACATAAAAACTGTTCTGGCCCCCACCTTGCCCTTTACACCATCCCTCTCTTCTGTGATGAAGCAAAACAGAACAGTCACCTAAATACCTCAGCACTTCTTTCTCCTCTTCTTCCCCAAATGCAACAGCTCCTCTTGCACACAGCCCAGGGGAGCATTACTGCCGTCTCCCTAAGTCCACTTTCAGTTTTCATTCATTTTAATTTCTACCTATATTACCTAGATATCTAAATCAATGCATTTTTATTTTCTGACAAAGAAGAGCTCCCCTCCCTAGAGAAGAGAGGTGTAAATCCAAGTGACAGACCGAAATGTGTCACCCTCATGGCATGTTACTTGCCATGTCAGAGCCTGCTTCCTGTGGAGGGGAGTTCACAGTCACCAGCTTTACTCTGTTACTGAATAAAAATGGATAGAGTACCCTGTCCAGCAAGGTTGGTCTGCAGAGATTAAGTCAAGCCCTCTGTAAGTGGAACCAATGGAAATTTCCGAGGGTAGGAAGGTGGCTTGTACTTAGATAAATAAAAGAAACTTACATAAATAAAAGCAAAAACTCCAGTCCTTATTGGATGCTTGATAAACAGGTACAAATTGAGGTAAATAAATACCTCAGTGAAGCAGAAGCTGTATAGCCTATAAGTAGCACATGTCTATCTAACATGTGCTGTGCAACAGCTTTATATCGAAACATACAAAAGAAATAGAGGTCTCCAGACACAGAGGGGAAGAGTTGAGAAATGGGAATGTGGTATTTCATGATCAAATTCATTTCTCAGTGAGATAATATCAACTACAAAAAGGAATGAAAATGTAATGAAAGGGGATTTCATCTTTACTGCTTAAGTTTAGGAAAAAGCTGTTTTAGGGAAATGCAAAACCACAATAGAAACAGGGGATGTACACAGAAATACCCCAGGACCAGATTACATTGCTGTTACCAGCACCAGTGCCTGACAAAGCTGACTCCACTCCCAGGAGGTTACAAGGCCTTTCTGAACCACTCGCAGTTTACAACTTGAACAAATTCCTCTTTCTTCTCAGTACAGCATCCACATAAACCAGCCAGTAATTCAGAGAGTTCTCAAATACGAACAAGAATTTGGAAATTTGCTTTGCCCTGCTAGTCTTGATTGCTGCAGTCAGGCCACTCCAAGGCCAGCAAAGCAGATGTGCCCCAAAGGGACACTGGCCATGCTCTGAGAGCACGAATAATACACTGGAAAAGTATAAAATCAGAAGTGTCTGCCTGCACTTTGAGGGCATAGACAGTGTTTCCTTCTGCTCTCACAGTCATCCGTCATTTTTCTCGAGATTGCTACAGACCGTGATTTAAAATTGCCAGCTCGAGGCTCAGGACTGGACACAAAGGTATGCAGGATCTCAAAGTATTGCTGCAAAGCTAGAGAGAAGGAAGGCAAAGCCTTCCTTTTTTTTAAAGCCACCATGAAAAGTGACCCTGTGATGTACCGAAGTCATGATTTCTGGGGAGGAATGTCTCATCACCCTCTCTTAAAAAGGATAGGACATAGAAGAAGAACGGACTGACCAGTGATTTTGCATGCTGTGCAGATCCTGTCTCCATGCGGGAGGATGCTTCAGCTCAGAAAAGACACGGCACAGGAGGCGACCAAGGTCTGTAGAGATATAAAGGGTAGAAAGATGATTAAAACACAAGCGTTCAGTGTCCTCACAAAAAACAACAACCACAAAAAATAAACAAAACCCCACACTAAACCCCAGATGTAGAACCACTGCAATAACAGGGTGCACCAAAGAAACATGAGGATGCTGATGCCAGCAGGTGGGACCATGGGCTAGAGGTTATGCCAGAGGAAGGATCACACTGCTCCCCCTAAGCATGTGTGGCTGGCTCCAGTCAAGGACAAGGTACTAGATTAAGGTGGGCCTTTGGCCAGAGACAGTGCAGGTGTTCTCAAGTGATCATGTTCTCACTACTGGGGCATAAGCTGAAAGCTAATCTTGGAAAACAGACATACAACTCTTGGAAACGGCTTGTTTGGTTTCTTGCAATCCTTTATTTCAGACTCTCTTCCTGTTCTTTCTTTTAGGTTTTTTTTGTTTGTTTGTTTGTTTTTTAAACACTAAAAATACATCAAATTTTACATTACAGTGATGTACACTGCAATAAGCAGCCCTGCAGGTTGATGTCAGCTATCTGTCCACAAATAATCCCAAAGTCCCCCTTCACCACTGCCTGTCCGTGGGCCCTGACCCTTAACTAAAGAGGTCTCTTCTAGGCGAGCCCTGAGCTCATTCCCTGTGGTGCATTCAGTCTTTGGCCTCTCTGCCAACACCAGGAGCTATTATGGAAGTCACTGACTGTGACATGATGTCCCATCCATGGGACAGGCAAGTTAAATCAACTCCTGCAAGACCCACTGGAGCGGGGGAGTCACCACGGAGCAGCTCCCAGCTCGCTTTTCTCTGCACGGCACGTCTCGCTCTGTCATTACAACAACACCACGGCTTGACCCAACCACTGAACTGCCTAATGCAACAAGATGATTGCAATCAGCAGCTGGGGAAATTAATAGCACCATTCTTTCCATTTTTAATGCAGTTCGAGAGACCTAAATCAAATCTGATGAGGGGCAAAGTCACCAGTGATGAATTTCCGCAGGAAGCAGTGAGTGCATTGCCTGCACTGCAGTTGTGCCCTGTGTCAGTGCCCCTAAAAGTCTGTTACCAGAGAAGCTTTAACAACTTTTTAGGGGGAATCTTGGCCCTACCAGACTGCACAGGGCAAGCTACAGTTGTGCATTCTGAGCTCCCACCACTTGCTGAAATTCACCTCTCTGCTTAATTGATGCAGACAGTGTTGAACCTTCTCCTCTAGGTCCACAAAGGATGCTACTTCCTTGCTTTTCAGTGGATTTCTGTGCAAAGTTCCTCCTGGAGACAGATTTAGGTACCTGGCCTGTAGCAAATACCTATCCCTTCTTGTTCAGCACTTACTGAGCTGCTGCTGGGACACAGTCCCTGGTTCACTGCAGGCGTGGGTGGGAGCTTGCTGGCTTCTGCCAGCTTAGAGCCTGTGCCCGCCAGCCCTGGGGCACGCAGGGCCCTTCACCCCCATCAAGCTTCATCTTGCCCATCCACTGCTCAGCCTTGTTTCACCACGGGGAGGGAGGCAGGAAATTGCCTTCTGAGAAACATTTCATGGAACTGGAAAAGGTTTATCATGGTATTTTTCTAAAGGAGGTTTTGGTTCTCAGGTAAGTGTTCTTTCCTAAAAATCTGAGTCACACATGCATCCTCCACAAGAAATCCCACAAGGGGCAGCAGGGATGTGGGAAAAGTTGGATTTTGGTTACAAAAACCTGTTCTCACACACACACACTCCTGCAAAAAGTCCTGAAATGTCCTGACAGATATAGCTGGGTTTGAAGCACCCATACCTATCACAAAGCCCCAAGCTTCCAATGAAAAGAAAAAAACAAAAAAAAACCCCAAAAAACAAAAAAACAACCAAACCAAAAGAAAGGCTTCTGAGTTGCTTGATGTTCTGAACTGAGCCAAGAGACAGGGCTGGTGAGTGAATCACACCAGAGTGCAGCTCATGGGCCCGTGCAAACCCCTGCCTTCTGCTCACACGTGTGCCCCAGAGACGCTCCCCGGCGATCCTGCCCCTGCCCACCGCAGCTGCAGCTCCCAGGCTGAGCCCTGTGCGGAGCTGCCACGGCCACTCAGTCCCCGGAGGGCATCCCCACTACCGGCACAGACAGATGGCATCAGCCACATCCACTGCCCGTGGCACAGCCGCCCTGTCAGCCCCAGTGACAGCTCTGCTCTGACGAGCCGCTCTTCCAGCCAGCGCTGCTGAACACCAACCGAGATCCGGGACTGCCTTTGCACCTCTAAAGCCACAGTGGTCACTTGCTTATGAGGAAAGAGCTTTCACTTCATTTTCCCTGTCTGGTTTTTCCCTTTCCCCGTGCCTGGCTCTTTCTATTCACAAAAAAACCCAACCCCACCCTTACTAACAGCCATACAGGGGTTCACACGCAAACCCCTGGGACTCCAGCTCCCAGAAGAGAGCACTGGAAGGCAAAAACATGGAAACAAGCTATTAATATGACTTATCTTTTGCACAGGGGCTCCACACTCTCTTTCAAGACCACACGTTCAGATAATGAGATTCCCACCCCTCGTGCACAATCCCCATTTATTTCCTATGCAATGAAGAATTAAGACATGAGACTTTCTCAACCACTTCCCACAAGAGCTGTCTCTGGCTTTGACTTTGATAATCCAGCTTGACTGATCTTTCTCCAGCAGTGGCACTGGCGTCGTAGCCAAAGTGATCGATGGGCTTTAAAACTCAAACAGCCTTCAGGAGAGCTGGTTGAAGATAAGTGCCTAAAACTAGCAATTTATGCTTTCTCACATTCCTAAGCCACAGGATATTCACTGGGACCTTTTTTCTTTACTGTTAGCTTTGAAACAGGAGCAAAATAAAATGGGTGAGACTCTCAAGTAGCTATGCTGCACCTATTGCTAGAGAAAAGTGAGTTATAAGACTGGAAAGCAGCAGCAGGCTGCCCAAATTTTTTACCTTCCCAAATTCCCGATGGCATTAGCTCATGCACTGCTTTTCTAGTTTCTCTCCTTTATCTGAATTTTAACTCCATGTCTTCTGAGCCAGATGTGTCAGGAGAGAAAGCTATTGCCTATGGATAGAAAATGAGCATGGGAGACATGGGAAGACAAATAGCAGAGGTGCCACAAAAGACAAAATGGCATCAGTGCAGTCTCTGTGCATCCTGCAAAGATGCACACTGGTAACTTCAGGCAGCTAGAGACATTGCAGTTGTCAGGTCGCAATTTCAGATAAACTCATATTCTGCTAAATCTTTCTCAAGTTGTCTCTGTCATCAGAGGATCTGTGATCACTTGGGTAATGTAACAGTGGCAGAAACTTGAAATGCAGTCAGACTGATAGGCTCCATTAAGATGCTCATCAAAAGCTACCAAAACCTACTGATTTATGGCTACCAGCAGGAAAGTTTCGTTACAGGCAGTTATATTTTTCTTCTTCAGCTTTCAGAGGTGCTTTTGTAGAGGTTTCACTGTTTAAGTACTTAGAGCTTAATGAATACTCAAACAATTGTCTGATGTTAAGCTCCCGGGATACCAGCGATGACTGAGGCTGAAGATAACACAGAAAAGGGTCCAATAGCAAGCAAAGCTCCTACTGATAAATACAATTACTCGGTGCCCTTCAGAGCTTAAATTCCTGACCAAGTTACCGCAAAATGAATGCAAATGCACTTCAGATGAACCCAGCAACTAGCTGTGTATACAATCATAATGCTCAGCAAAGACAGAGGCATCCAAGTGACACAAACGTCCATGTACATAGACAACAGTAAGTGTAGGGCAGAGCCAAGCTGAGTATGGCCCCAAACACGCTACGAAAGTCAAAAATAGGGCAAAAAAATTGTTCATTTCGTCCTTTCACATTGATACAGACCTATAACTGTGTCAAAGGCAGGGACTGAGAGGGTAGACCAAGATGTTTCTGTTTGATATAAATGGAATTTATGCTTAACATCTTGAAGGTATAAATCTATGTTGGCCCTCCTAGAGTTTAACAGCCAGGAGATTCTGAGCACAGGTAGACAGCAAAACCCAGCTATGCCTCAACACCTGAGTAATGCTGGGACTGATGCACTGTGTTTTATCTAGAAATGTGACATCCAACCTACTTTCTTATTATAAAAGCAGCAGGACTACGTTTTTGGGAATAAGACAGTTTTAACATCCTTTATTCTTGAGGACTTTCCCAACCATCATACAACCATAGAGTAAACAGATGTACCAGGGTGAATTCGGGTAAAAAGTGACTCAGGATTTCTGAGGCATCACCAAGAGCAAACAAGGCTTTTGAGATGAATTACTGACTGCTTAAAGTGAAACAGCACTGACAGCTGCCCTCGGTGTCACAGGGCAGCCACCTTTTTCTCCTTAGAGGTGATTCTTCCTGGAGATCAGACCTATGAAAGCAGCAGCTTCACAGAAGTGATCTGCAGCTGTTTCCTCCCAATATGTGAGGGAGACAACTACTCTATGTGGTCACTCCACGTGCCCCACTGACTCTGGGAATTGTTGTCCCATTTCAACGAGAAGCCACAGAGTTCCTACAAATTTTCAGAAAACTGAGGGGCAGAGCAAGAAGTCTCTGCTGATTTCCTGCTATGGGAAGAACCGAGCTGTCCCTTGACAGTGAAGAGACCCCAGGAGGACACGTTAGAAAGCAGATGTGACTCCTCACACTGCTTGTGACACTTCTGGCTTCTTCTCCCATTACTCTGTGGTGTACCCTGATATTCTTCAAGCAACTGAGGTCCTGTCTTGTAGGACACTTCCTTCTCCAGACCCCTTGTACCAGTCTTGCTGGGCTTGGCCTTTAGAAAGACTCTGCCTTTATCCAGAGCCTGGGGGCAGCTGAGCAGTTATAGTTCAGACTCTGTGGTTTTCCTCTCAGAAAAGGCAGTAGTTCCTGAAAACCTCTGCTGAGTTTTGGAGCCCAAACTCGACTGGTTTTCAAAGGAGACTTTTCCCCCTCGTTGCTTGCAGTGCCTGAAACCCTCTCCAGTCAGCTTGTTCCTGTAAACGTTCAGAGACTTCTCCAGCTTCCGAAAGTGCTCTGAGCTCTCATTTCAGGGTCCCTCTGGGGGCAGGTCTGCAGGATTCCCAGCTAACAACCCACTTCCCTGCCACACTGGGGAATTTGATTCAAAGCCTGAGTGGGCAGGAAGCTGAGTCCTGATTTCAGTAGGCCTGCAGAATGACTGCACTATCTGTGAGAGAAATTCTTATACCTTTGCTCACCAGTGAGTAGCAGCTGACACTGTTAATCACCACAGAGAAGAAAGGAGGGGGATGGACAAATGTCTGCCTCCCAGCTCTCTTACTGAGGCTTTAGAATGAGAACTTGCCTCAGTGGGGGCTGATTCTTCTCCAGCTTTCTACATTGCTCCTTTGAAGCATCTTGCCCTTAGATCCTGTTGAAAACAAGGTACTGGTAGTCTTAGTGGGTAAGTTATGGTCTTTCCCAGGCAACTAAGAAAATTGGAGACAATCCAAGTGTGAATCCTCCCCATATCTATTATGAAATGACCCTGTGAGACTGGAAACACTGGAGCAGCCTAACAGTAGGATAGCGTACCAGCACAGTATCAAAGCCTCTAGGACAGAAGTTCCCCAGATTTTCCAGTGCTCCCTTGTTGTTCAAAGGCTTCTACTCCATCAAAAGCTCAAACTGTTGCAGGACCAACAGATCACGTGAGAGGCATCAGAGGATTATTAGTTTGAAAGAAACGGGTGGAAAGTGTGTCAAGCACGCCCAGTCTTTGAACTGGGTACTTTAGAAGAACATTGCAAAATAAAACACAACTGCACATTCATTTCTCTTTAGAAAGAACATATTGCATAAAACCACAAAAGTTACATGACCTTCAAGTGAAGGAGAACAGAAAGACTAATCTTCACTCATGGCAAATTGACTTGGAAAGGCAACAAAGCAGCGCCAGTTTTCACCAGCTGAAGATACAACCAAATGTCTGTGGTGCTCAGAAGAAGAAACTGTAAGGCCTATTCTTTGTGAACGCTTCTGGGCATATGTTAATGACTGAGAAATTCCTTTCCAGAGATGATTATGGTGCAAAGAGAAGTCCGTGATTTCAGGCTATTATGAAGATTGTGACTTCCTCTAAACATGCAGTGGAGTGGCCTCTATTACCTGCATCTGGCTGTAGAAACCCCTATGGTCCCAGAGCTGTTTCAGTCTGGTAGCTTGCATTTATCTTCAACACTGTCCTCTCAAATCCCTGTCCAGAACACAGGCCAACAGCAGGATAAATCTTTTTCACATTGACACTGTCTGGTCCAGCAGCATTGACAACACAGGAGGGATCCATGCCTTTTCCAGTTCCGGCACCTCACGGGAGAGATGCTGTTAATGTGCCCTTAAAGGATAATGAAACTGGCCATCTGCCTGGAGGCCACAGCACAGGCAGTGCTGTGTTGAGGATCATTTCCCTCTAAAAGTGAAAGAGGATGTTCCGTATTTTCTGCAGCAACACAGAGACGTGAAAGGGGAACTTTTTTTTTGTAGAAAAGCCCCGCTGCTCCTGTTGTGTAGCAGATGGCAAAGGAATGAATGGTGAACATCCATTCCATCCCAGGCTGCATCACTGGCACCTTTAAAACACCCCAGCACTTGGTGTCATCACCACTGATGTCATATCCAGCATTTTCCCCTCTAAGACCATTACAGGACTTCATATCAGTGGCACTAATGCTAGTCTCATATTCACTGACAGAGAAATGCAGATGCCAAAAAACATGACTGTGACCAGTACCCAAACACCCAGCAGCCAAAGCAGGAAAAAAAATGTTCAACAATGGGGACAACTGTCAACCATTCACCTGAGGCGCTGTAAAGCTAAGACTTCCAAACAATAGTGACAGTCTTAAGCAGGATGAGCATATGAAATCATCTAAATGAATAGCAAAAAAAAAAAAAAAAAAAAAACAAACCAAAAACAAAATAAAAAAAAAAAAAAAAACAAAAACAAAAACAAAATGAAATAAAAAACAAACAAACAAAACCACACCAAAAAACCCCAACAACAACAAACCCAACCAGCAAAAACAAAAAACCTGCAACCCAACAATCACAAAAAAACCAAACAAATTAAAAATACCCCAAAAATCCCATCTACATGAATGCCAGTTAGATCTTTTATTTGCTCTGGAAAAACTCTTGGCAAGGAAGTATCACTGGCCTGGCCCTGTGTAATTGTACATGAGAGACTTCTGATTCCCTCTAGTTTTGATAAGGAAATTGTAAGCAAGGAGATATTTTGAAACCAGAATTATCTGCACACAAACATTCATAAAGGGATAGTCATAACATCAATAGAAAACAAATTTAGAGAGTTTTCTATTAATAAAAGTGACTAGTACAGTTCCTCACGCTTCCAGAAACACTGGGCCCAGTGGGACAGAGGCCCTTCTGTCCCCAGCTTTTAGGTTGGCTAAGGCAGGGTAGTCCAATACTGGACTCAAAAGTCAACCTTGTGGTATCCAGCTTTGAGTCTGCCCGTGTCCATCAGCTCCACAGGATCCATTCCAAATTTATTCCTTTCTCTTTAGTTTACAAGTTCATTAGCACCAGGCTGAAAAAAAAGGCCATTACTTCAGGATACAGAGATTCCAAACCTCCCAAACTCTAGTAGATTGCACAGGACAGCAAATTTGTAGTTAATCTTGACGCCAACACCTGCACAAGAGCACTGGGTGTTCTCTACAAGGGTGACACAATCTGAGCTGCTGAAAGGATCCCAAGAGCCATGTCCCAGCAGCTGTGCAGCCTCCTCAGTGGCCAGAGCACCCCAGAGTGGCCCTTGTGTGTCCACAGCAGGGGACAGACAACTCCCACTCCAGAGGCAGGTGATGTACCACACAGTGCATCCGTGGTCTAGGAGGCTGTTTCAATGCAGAAACAGTAAATCACAGCTGGCAGGGTGAGAAAGGTGTGAAGCCAGCAGGGCTCTGCAAAACACAGAGGTAGAGGGAGGATCTCTGAAGAGGGGTAAAGTGCCTATGTGGCTAGAAGGAACACCAGCTAGCACATACCTATGTTATGCATCAAAAGCCCTCACTCAAGGCGGAATGCCAAAACCAGGACAGAGTTCACAGCAGCTGAACCTCTGCACCTCTGAGTCCACAGGCTCTGCCCCAGGCAGCTGAACTCAGACACCTCTAAGGTACAGGGCAGAAGAAGGCTTGGCTGGGTGGATACCACCACGACAGCCCAGCCCCTGGGCAGGGGACCGTGAGAGCTGCAGGAAGGAGCACTCTACAAAACAAGACTCTTACAATGACCTGCCCTGCTGTGAGGACCACCTTGAGTTACCAAATTAAGGCTCTCTGAAGTGCTCAAGGCATGATGCCTCCAGTGTCCCATGGAGGGAGGATGAGCTGCCCTGGAGGATGACCCAGTCCCGCAGGTGCTCGTGATGCTGAGCAGGACAGGTCTCTGAGCAGCACATCCCAGCGTGGCACTGAGGTCTGCATCACCCAGCCCCGTTTGAAGGGAACTAACCGAGCAAGAAAGCCCCTGAAAAGCTGGTGGATGCTCCCTCCTTCTTGCTCATCCAGACTTGCACCCGCTAGAGGACAAAGTCAAGCACAGCTTTGTATGTGCATGTGGAAAATTTGCACTTGGGTCCATTAAGCTGACTTTCACCAGCCCAAGGCTTGTCTCACTTACCCCACACACAAGGCCCACATGCACTGCCAGAACGCCTGAGAAATTAAATTGACTTGGCTGCAAACGGTAATACAGACCCATGACAGGCTCAGCCCTCCTGGCTTCCCTGGCCTTCAGGAAACTGTGAGCCCAAAAGCCATCAGCCTGAGTCACATTCACATCTGGCCTCTCTGTTCAGCACGACCGGCCTCGATTTCTAAGTCATCACACTTTGAAAGTAACCTTTTCACTAAAGTAATGCAGCTGATTTCCAAAGATGACACGAAAAAGAGGATGGATCAGGAAAAGGTGGCAGGCATGAAAGGAGGGGGAAAAAAAGATTAAAAAAGGAGCAGAAAGGGAGATATGGAACCGAGCAATCTCCTGTTCTTCATTCATGTCATGTTCTGGCTCACTTCATAGCTTTCCTCTCTGCAGCCCCCTCATCAGCACAGGCAGAGTGCAGAAATCAGGCTGCCGTGTCACACACACTGCTGGGAGAGCAGGGCTAAGTCTGGAACTGAGTGCCCTGCAGCCACCCCCATCCCGCCTGCCCTCCTCTTCTACACAACCTGAGCAGGGGGCAGGGGCTCTGATGCCCACTGTAATTTAGCCCTGCTCTTATTTGGTCCCTAGGAACTGTCATAATTAACTCAATGAATAATGGATGCGTTACTTAACTGAGACTATGAACCAGCTTGTAAAGAATTCACTAAAAGTCTCAGTCTTGCATTACAAAAAGGAATGTGACATTCAAGAGGTGTATCATTATCAGCACAGCCAGGTCACGCCTGCACTCCTGGTTTCTCCTAGCCAACAGATTCCTTTGAGCATCAGCACAAGTGACAGGATGAGACCTAGGGTGTTAGTGTCTTCCTTCCTCCTTAGGTCATCGAAAACTCTGCTTTCCCAGAAGCCTCACCATTTACAACACTGCTCCAAGCAAATGCTTTGGATGGGGTGGGATCACCACACACAGGTTAGGAAAACAAGGTCCTTCATGGCTATGGAGAAGTTCCTCTGAAGACCATGCTCAGAGCAAGGAGGGCAATGACTGGCACAGAGACTGGCTGTGTCCCAGCATCCATAGAAGGATGACATGGAGAGATAACAAGTCACATATACCAGGTAATACTTTAAAAAATGCTATTTCCTGTACAGTCATCACTGAAAAGTGACAGGGAAACAGGCTCTTCAAATGAGACACTTCCCAAACTGAATCTGTCCAAGGCAGTGCAATACATTTACTTGTAGACATTTTTTTAATTAATAACATTCTGTAACCAAACAGAGCCAGAGATTAATCATCACATAGATGCTGTGCCTTCTTGTTAAGATAAGATGATTATAAAAGATAAACCACAAAGCTAGCTTCATTTGGACAAGGTTTTTCTTCCCATATACTTTCAGATTAATATCAAGTCACAACTTTTTCCAGTTTAGAGAGCCATTTATCTTTCTAAATATCACAGATCTATCTAGAATAGAAAACAGAGCCTAACTGTGCTCTGATTTTCATGTTTCATGTCCCAGGGTATATATTCAACTCCTTCCCTGTTTCTGAAGTTAATTCTGCCAGTAAAACTCTTGTTGGGCTACATACCACAGCAGAATAATGGTCTATACAATGTGAGCAAAAATGATGTGGTATGTCCCATAATCTTCCTCCCATTTTTTTTCCAATCTCCAAAAGGCATTCCATTTCTAACAAACAGATTGTGACTCACTGAGACATCCAAAATTATGTTCCTGTAATTTCCATTTTTACTTCACTCATTCAAATCCAGCCTGTTGTGGCTTGCCCAGCTTCTGTTTGGCAAATCCTCCCTGGCTGTCCTTGTATGGCAGCAGAGTGTGTTTGAACATCAGCTTGAAATGAAATCTAGCCAGAACAGGGTTAGAACAGATAAGTTTCTTTAGATAATGCAAAGCAAAATGAAGAAAGGACCCAAAATATCAGTGTCTCCTCAATATTGGTAACAGTCTCAAAGAGATGAAAAGCATGAGCCCAAACCCAGCTGATGGGACTGACTCGAGCCAGGCAACTGTTGCTGTTTCCTGGCTCCAAACAGTCCTGCAGAAATTTCATTCCTTCCCTACCCAGCTTTCCTTTCCCACTCTTGATTTTCCTCTCCATGTAGGATGCCCCAGGAGAGCCTTGTTTAGAGGATCATAGTCCCAAAACTCCTGGCAGATATTCCGCTCAATTAATGTGCTCTGGAGGATTACTGAGTCTATAGGCAGAAGAGACAGAAGAGAAACCAAAATGGTGCTAAAATACCTGCTCTCAAAGAAATGAGTGCCCCAAAGAAATCATTTCAGAAACAAAAAAGTCAAGATTTTTATTCCTGCTGAAAATACTAAAGAAATTATTTTACCCAAATAACTGTATTTTAAAGGAATCTTTGTGGAGCTGAAACAGCCAAGATAACAATATACTCAACTTGGTTTGAGTGTCCTAGACCTCCAATGAGTTCTATTCTTAGGTAATGTCTGTGTATCTGTTTGGTTTCCTTTGTCCTGTAGGTTCCCAGAAGAATGTTGCCTAAATGTAAGAGGGTCTCAGGATTTAGAATCACAGAAATGATTCATAGTCTCTCCTGAGTTGGAAGTTACTCACTAAGATCCTCAGAGTCCAATTCCTAGCACTGCACAAATCATACCAACAATCCCACCATGCCCCTGAGAGCACTGCCCAAACAGTTCTTGGACTCTGCCAGCCTTGGGGCCACGACCACTTCCCTGGGGAGACTGTTCCAGTGCCCAACCACCCTCTGGACGAAAAACCTTCTCCTAACACATCCAACCTAACCCTCCCCTGACACAGCTTCAGATCATTCCCTCGGGTAATTCCAGCATTTTCAACAGCAGTGCTTATCTGCCTGGTTTCCTAATCTAAATGGCACTCAGGCAGTAGGTTCTCCAACATCCGTTTACAATTTCTCGAGAGTAAACACACCAGACGCTGCTGAATGTTCTCTCTCTCCCTATCACATGCTCTCAGCTATACTTCACATCACAGAAAATGCAATGTTTACATAACTTATACTTTAGGTTACAGATCGCATTACCGTGCTCCTGGTACAGCCTGCCCAGGACCTTTCAAGCATCCAGCTCTGTTCTCTATTCCACATAACCTGGCTAAGTTTTAGCTCCTTGCGCTGCAATTTTCCGTAACAGGCAACTACCTCAAGCTGGATTTTTAAGCTATTTGTAAGATTACTTCTAAGAAAAGGTACGGTTTTTACAGCCTAAACACTTCTCCCATGCCACCTAAACCATCTCAGTGAGAAACACGTCTGTATGCTTTGGAACAGGATTTGTGATTTGGAAGCACTATGAGGTTTGCCTGAGGCACTCAGCTGTAACAGGTTGCCATTTTCCTTGCTTTCCT
Source organism: Grallaria varia (assembly GCA_013396735.1). Taxonomy (NCBI): domain Eukaryota; kingdom Metazoa; phylum Chordata; class Aves; order Passeriformes; family Formicariidae; genus Grallaria; species Grallaria varia. The sequence continues at coordinate 229,384 of VWZG01013665.1, read as the reverse complement.
TTTCCTCTTGTTCTATATTTTAAGTTTTTGCTTCTCTATATGAAATAAAAGAGAAGAAATAAAATCCATTGCAATGATCACTGGGCAAAGTTTGGGATTTTTGGGAAGGACTGAATCAGTTTTGAAGAACCTTTAAGTGGCCCATACATTGGCATCATCCTCCTTCTTACGGAGTTGTACCAGTAATGGAGAGGAATCATAGAATGGTTTGGGTTGGAAGGGGGCCTTTAATCATTCACTCCAACCCTCCTGCCATAGGCAGGGATATCTTTCACTGGACCAGGTTGTTCAAAGCTGCAGATGAACAAATAAATATAACAAATCAATTGATAAACTGAACCTCTTTGGTTATACACTGCTCTGCAGATGCACCTCAAGTGTGGCCTGACTAACCAGCTGGACTTCATCCTGTTTGTAGGTAGCACTGCCAACTCTGGATTGACTCACCTGAATTTAATTTTTAAATTAAAAAAAAAAAAGAAAAGAAAAGACACCCCTCTGTGGACTCTAGGAGTTGTTAATACTCATTTTAAGCTGTGACCTAAGATCTGAACTTAGATATCCAGGGGATATTCATCTTTTAAGCTACAGTTTCCAGCTCCATGCTCACAACTCATTCTTTAATGCAAATACAATTTGACGGTATCTGGTGCATAAATCAATGATGTGGCTAAAGTCTCAGTCAACTCTTCTCAGAATTATTGTTGCCATTTAAAACCTGGCAATCAAGCTTGTAAAGGGAAGGAAAGAAATGTCACTTGCAACCCAAGCGATTCTGTTAACAAGCTGGGTTCCTGCTTCAGGTTTTTGTCTGATAAAGTCACTTATCTGACTGTAAGAAAGGTCATAAGCAGTTGTTGGAACAGCAGAAAGTCCACAGAAGGCTTTCTTGCCATCCTGCAACTTTTGTTTAAACTTTTAATTGAATCATTATTTCGGTTCCTGGGGCTGAGTCATTTCATCAGCCTCGCACACGGGTGTGCACAGAGCAGCTCTGCTCTCGGAGAGCACTGGGCGAGCAAGAAACCTCCATCTCACAGGAGTATTTCCCTGCACGTGGAAATGCAGGGAGCTGCTCCACTCATTTCAAGATGTTTGTGTGAGGATGCCCAACTACGTTCCTCAACATAGCTCACCCAGCAGATCCCAGGGCAAAACCTCAAGCCTGCTCCTCGGTCCTGCTGTGGAGATGGAGCCCCAGAGGAACAACCTTGAACCAGAGATGTTGCTACAAGGAGAAGGGTTTAGACAGGACCAAAAACTTCCAAAAGTATGGAAACGCACTACCAAATTTTTGTGCTAAATCATCTGCCTCTGGCGCCTCTGTGAACATCGCTTTAGAGAGCCCAAGTAAATAATTAATTAAAAGACACTTCAACTCTGAAGGTTGCTTCTGCAACTGCCTTTCTACAGTGTGCACATGCCATTTGTTGAAATATCATAAGACCTTGTAAACCACAAGCACTACTAAAATACTTTTCCCCCACTCACACTCCCTCCCCCTTCTTTATATCAAGTCTATGTAAAACCTTTTGCTAAAGATCCAGATTCTCCCACTGAAACCAAGTGCTACTTGTCTGGAAATAGACCTTCTCTCTGCCTCAAAAAGCACCCAGAGCAGATGGCCAGAGACAAGACGCTCTGGTATCACAATCTCACACTGCCTCTTCAATGACACAGCAGAGGAGTGGTCAGAGGGAAGCATTAACTATTCCAGGCTTCTTTACTGAAGAGACCAACATCTGGCTGAAGCAAAGAACAGAATAACCTCTTAATCCTCAGCTTCAGTGTCGGGCCAGGGCAAAAGAGAATGCTTGCAGAAAATGTTGTTCAGGAGAGCTGTCCAGAAAATGCAATCCAAACTAATAGGAAAACCTGTGAGTCTTCTCTAAAGAACTGGGGGGAAAAAAGGTCCTTTTACAAGTCCAAGCGCTGCAGCCTCATTTCAGCAGATCAGGGCTGCTTGCATCAAGCTTTATTTTTACAAAGTGTGAATCATTTTTCACTCAGTGAGAATCACTGGGATCATTCTGCTGTTGGTATCTCTGACACCAGCAATGCTAAAAATACAAAAAGCTCCAAAGTCAGCCCAGCATGTTGTCAGCTCCGAACCTTTCTATGTGATTGCTGCATCTCTAGCATCTACTGACAAAGAGCAGGAGCAAGTGCTGACACCTCTCAGATCAGCCTGCCTAAAGAGAGCAGGACCGGGCCCTCCAGCTGCACACATGCTCTCCAGAAAACCTCCTCCTTCTCCATTTATCCCCAATGGTAAATATTTGATTTCTCCTCCTGGTCTGATGAACAATGGCAACCTATAATTATAGCTAATACCATCCAGGCTGCTGTGCTGTCACTCACTTTTGCTCTTAGCAATGCTTGAGGACTGAAGGACCACACAGTTGCCTCTGCAGCACTGAACTAGTTGCTTGGCTCACACTCAGCTCAAGAAGTCATTCAGTTGTAACACCTGTCCCTCTGAAAAGAACACGGGAACCAGAAAGCAGCGGAAGATCCTTTTCCAAAACCATTTTGCCATTTTATATTCTAATCTGCAATGGCTGCTCAAGAATGCATGTTACCCAATTTTGTCTACCAAATCACAGCTAGAGAGCAAGCCAGCAGTGAGTCCTTCACTTTAATTGATTATTTACATAATCTCTAACATCCACCCCCTCCGGAAGAGAAATTACTTTGCAACATACGAAGATAGCTGTGCTAATTATGATCTCAGTTGCCATGAAACAGTCTTCAAATGTTGTTCCTCCCATCGTGTTATAAACAAGGTCTTGGGGTGTGGTTTGCTTAACAAGGAGCAATATCTGCAGCTTCACTAACTGAATGTTTTCACGTACAGTGGGATTGTGTAACCACACGCCACCAGCTGTTGTAGAGGCCAGAACTGGGATTTGCACCAACTTAGACAAATTCAGAGAGAAAAGGTGCATTGGAAATAGCCTCAGGTTCTGAAAATCATTGAGTGACTATCTATAACACTATAAGTGTGTTCAGGGAGGAATTGCTCTGAACCAGCCTCCTCCTGGATCCGACTGCACAGCTGGAATTTGGGAGATGGGCTTTGGTCTCACCACCTCTGGCCACTGTAACAGGCCAGCTGGAAGCTGGGATTCCTACCTGGTTTGATCTAGGAGCAGATTGATGGGATGGCCTGTTCATTCTCATCCTCACTCCCGCGACAAGTGCTTTGTGTCGGGGAAGTGGAAAAAAAGAAAAGGCTCTTTGTAGTGCTGTTGGATCCACTTTGAAACATCTGCAGTTTGGTTGAACATGAAGGTTCAGGACTCACATTTTGTCTAGTTTACACAAGATAATATTTCATTCAGTGGCATTGGAATCTCATCTCATTTCCCTTGGCAGAGTTGCTCTTTTGTGTTTTATCTCTTACTGGGTGATAAGTTGATATTACAGAATCATAAAATAGTTTGAGTTGGAAGGGACCTTTTAAAGGTCATCTAGTCCAACCCTCCTGCTGTGGGCAGGGACACCTCCCACTATCCCAAGTTGTTCCAAGTCTCATCCAACCAGGGCACTGAACACTTCCAGGGATGGAGCATCCACAACTTCTCTGGGCACCCGTGCCAACGTTTTACACCCTCATTGTAAAAACCTTGAAATACAGTCATGTGATCTGTAAGAAGAAGTTGTCTGGCATCACAGAAATGAAGGCAGGGCAGAGCCCACGTCCCTCAGAGGACAAGGTACATGGCCCTGCCAGAATTTTCACTTGCCCAACAAAGCAATGGAAAGAAACGGCCTCAAATCCATTATTGATATACCACACTTCTTCCAAATGAAAAAGGGGGCTTCTCTTCACCATGCATCAATCCTGGCTTCCAGAGGAGAATGGGGCAAGGAGCTGCTGTCCCAGTAATGACTGTTTAAAAAAGCAAAACTATTTTGTTCAACTCCAATCTCAATATTTTTGTTGTTGTTCTTTTCACAAGGCAGATTTGGAGAGTAAACACTCAAGCTGACCCAGAAAAGTGTCATGGTTCATTAGCAAATTAGAGTTTTAAACCCAACTACTCCTGCAGGAGTAACAGCAGGGCAGGATATGCTGTAATGAGAAGGGTTAAAAGCAAACACCTCCTGGACTACTGAGATTGCTGGCTGGACACAGAGGGCTCTTGTACCTCTGCTACCATTTGTGCTGATGCACACAGGTTTTGCAGCAGAACTTTGGTCGGCAGAGATAAACCACATGCTCTCCATGCCCAGCATTCAGACTCCTGAGCATGTTGCCCTTCTTTTTGTCCCTTGCTTTCATAAAGATTTATATAATAAATGTTGTTGGATCACTTCCACACTGAGTTATGCTCTGCAATAATTGTGAAATCCCTGTGTGGTCGGCTAGACAAAACAGAGAGATCACTGCCACATATTTTGCCCAATGCCCCATATACCACAAACAGCATTTATTCCCAGTTGTAACTCTGCCATGCCCAAGGGAGTTTCATTTTGGAGGAATTTTTCCAACAGCTCTCACCTCAGTAAGGAAGAGGGAAAAAAAAAAATCCTTCCCTGACAACACTGAGAACAAAACAAACCAAAACATGTGGCTTAAGGCCAATAGGAGGCTCTCCCAACCTTCAAGCTAAAGACAAAAATACTTCTAAAGCAAACAACTGTTTGGTTTCTGTGTTTCTCCATCATCCTCCAGACAGACAATAAAGCAAAAAAAGAGGAAGGTCTGCAGATATAAATGCCATAGGCTTCTCTTTACATCCATCCTTCACAGTCATTCATTTCCTCCTGCACGCACACCCTTTTAAAGACAAAATCCCACTTTCAAAGCTACCTCTAAACCAACACAAACTGTCTCATTGTTTTTATTTTGAATTTCTGGACAAATTCTCAGGTTTTAATCCACTGCCTTTAGGTGCAGGTGAGTCACCTCTTACATAAAACACCCTCAAGTGGTGGCAGACACTTCGAGTTTTCTAACAGGGCCCAAGCAGTGAGGATGAGGAATTGAATTCTGGATCATAACCAAGCCTGAGGGTGTGAGATGCCTGCAAATGGACCTGGACCTTGATCCTACGATGTAGAAACTCACTTCACAGAGAAAATACAGTCAGGATCATTGCACAACCATAGAATGTCTTGGGTTCAAAAGGACTTTAAAAATCATTTAGTTCTATTGGGAAAGAACACCTTCCACTAGACCAGGTTCACAACTGAACAGCCAGAGCTGTGCTCTACATCTTCAGCAGATGTTGCATGAGATGACCTTGCATCCCAAACATGTGGCTGCTGTCCATTGTGGTTGCAAGAAAACGGCTGATGTTTCCCAATCTCCACTTCCTTGCCAAGAGAGGGCTTTTCCTATTCCAGGGGTAGCCCCTGCTAAGCCATGAGCCCCCAAAGCCACTGGTCTGCAGTGCACAGTGACCAGAGAGCTGATAATTGCATGCTGCTATTGCTACAGGATTTATATTTAGTCATTTGTGTACTTAATAGCCATCAACTGCATCTATAGGCAAGGTGGAGGCACAGTCCCATGCCAGCAGCAGCATCTCCCAGAATGGGTTTTCAAGAAAAACTTTACTATTAGACCCTGAATTCATTCAAATCAGCAAAACCCACTGGCAGCAGCAGAAGTTCAGTACATACCAGCTGGGGATGGACCGATTTCCATTAAACTTGCAACGCTCTGGGACTGCATTTGAACTGGGCTGATTGTGCCCAAACTACTGAGTGCTTCTAGAAGGCTGATGGACTGATGTTATTGATTGGGATGATGTGGTTGCCAACAGAGAGGCTGCACAGAGCACTTCAAAGCTCCATTTTGTTGCAACACTAAGCTGCACTGTGCTGTAAAAACCTCAGAAAAAGGTTGTGATCAGTGCTTTGTTAAAGTTGGAATCAGTCTCCCCCTAGAAATGCTGCCGGAAATGCCTCTATGAGGCTTCTCAGGTAAGTCTCACTGTGTTTGTCTTCACTTACTATTGCTTGAGACTGGCTTTTCTCCTCAAAATTTTATCAGCTTGCTTGTAACCCTCGAATCGCTCTTGCAGCCTCCTTACCCCATTCCACCCTGACCACCTCCTCACAAAAAGGTCAGACCTCTGGCATAGACCACAAACACCCAAGCCCAGCTTGCCCCCCTCAGCATCGCTTGTATCTGGGGACTGCTGGCACAGGTCATAGAGCATGTCTGTCACACTTATCAATTATTTTCTTGTAGTTCATTATTAAAATTAGAAGAAGCTTATTTAATGCTTTCCTGAGTTTTTCTAGAGGGCTGATTCTTTGCTCCAGTCCTTAAAGAAGTGTAACTGGGATCTCTTTGAGGCTGACACTAGAGGACACATAACACATTTCCATTATGTTCCTTCTTATGGAATCCCCCTGGCCCTTTACAAACTGCACAAGCATAACAAAACAAGACAATAAAACATGAAAACATGTTCACTGAAATACCTACCATTAAAATTTCAGTGCCTAGGTAGCACCCACTAATAATCTGCAGTACAAACCGGTGAAATCAGGTTAGTACAACAAAAGCAAACACTACTTTTAACCTTGCAGTCAGACTAGGAGGAAATGGGAGGAGAGTGAGCCAAGCCTCTCCTGGTGTAATCAGGTACAAAGCCATTCAAACACTGGCTTCACATCTGTTTATAAAGTCCAGCTCTGACCCCGCTCCTCAGCATGGATCAAATCAGCCTCAGCTTATGCAAAAGGGGAGCTCTGCTATAATCCCTGACGCTCAGCAAATTTCAGCTCTGTCTAATTATGTAGGAAACAGTCTCCTGGTTGGCACCACTGGCTGCTGGCTTTCTACACAGCCCTGGGCACTGTCAGGTAGTAAAATGTCTTAACTAAGCCAGATGAGAGGTCTCACAGATACTGCATATCACATGAATACACCAAACGTAAACCTCTCCTAAGGAGTCATTTGCTATAATGCACACAGATCCTCGTTCCCAGCAGGGAGCAGTTGCAGCGCAGCCCTTCATCCAAATTGGAACAACAAAAGAAGGGACCTGGATAATAATTGTGATAAAGCATAGTTCAAAAAGTCTTGACTTCCAGGGCCTGAGGCCACACTGCTGCCACTGGCACTCCCTGTGCACCTTGACGAGTCCTCTCTCGTGTTCAGGCATAGAAAAGGCTGCTGCAAAAATAATGCTCCAGGCCACGGTAGATCAGCTGGCACTGAAAAATGTTTGTATTCAATTGATCTTCAGCTCTGTTAGCCTTTTGGCCATCTTCCTAAATTTGACAGCAACGTCTGTCATATAAAATCAATTCTGGTTTATAATTTTTTCTAAATGTCTTTATGTGAACACTCTCCGTTTTAAAAGGCAGAAGGCTGATGAGAGCAGGGAAACGAGGGACTAATGTATGTCATCAAATGCCTGTGCTGCTGCTGTTACAGCAGTGTGGCTGTAGCCACATCAGCCCAAGGATGCTTAACCAGTTAACAGCTCCTTAAACATTAACAGCTTCTATTTCAGATCTGAAAAAGATCTCCAGGGCAATATCTTGTCAGTTTTATCCCCAGCTGTGGCAGATGATTTGTCCTGAGATGTTCTTCCCAGAAATACTGTCTTGCTGGCACTATCAGAGACAGGCCTCTGTTTCCCTATTTTCAACATCCTGGACGGCTCCTCACAAACAATTACACAATGGGAACAGTGAACAACAAGGGAATGAACTTCCAACTGGAGTGTAACCACACAGGTCCCACACCTGAGCCTGTCTCCATCAGGACAAGGACATCACCACTAAAAGTGCTGGCTCCTCTGGTCCTGTGTCCAGACATTCAAGGCCTGGGAATGGCAATCACACCACTGAGAATCCCAGTTCCTATTCACGTGATTAGGAAAAAAAAAGGAAAACCCCTTTATAATCAGATTTTTCATTGCCAGAGGCTTTCAGCTGCAGGTCTCAATTAACAGCTGTCCAGCAGAGACACCAGTTTGCTCTGGTTTCTGAATGGGCTGTGCATCCAACATTGCCAAAGCTCGGACTCAAAGTGATTCGTGGAGAACGGGAGGGCAGGCACAGTCAGTGGGACAAATGTAAATGCCTGCCCTGCTCGAGCCTGTCTCAGAAGCCATTCAGAAGGCTTTTAGGAGATTAGTCCTTTAGGCGGGGGTGAATTTGAGATATCATTCTTTTGATACCACGGAGACACACAGCACCAGTTTTTATCACTGTCAGTAGAAGCTAATGTCAGGCCTCTGCAGGCAGCCCTGTGACCTTCTTTTTACAGATCTGCCAGCTTTACACCATAACACTGATACCAGCCAGCTTTTAAAAACAGCTTTGAAGTGCATGGGCATGAGCCTGCTCACAGTTAGCCTGATTAAGCCAAGAACAGAATTCATTCCTTATTGCTAATAGAGGAAACAGAACAAAATGAAGCTGCCGTAAATAAACCAAAGTAAAGGCCAATTTCTGTCCTCAGCTGTACAGGAGCTGGAAGGGTCATCCAGGGAAGACAAGAAAATTGAGTCTGGGGCACAATGCCAAGCATGGGGATGCACACCTGCCTCTGCATCTTGCACTGCCCCAGCACCACCAGCAAGTTTCTTGTGTAAGCAGACAGACTCTGGACTAGACTGCAGTCAGACAGGGACAGCCATGGCCAGTCTGGACACTCCTAGGACAGTGGCACAGAAGCCAGGCTAGATATCCATAAGCAGGGTGGCTGCAGTGGCACAGGACAGTGTGGATAAAGTCGTCTCAGGTGAGTTTTTGAACACGGAGGTGTGTTCTGTGCCAGATGCTCTGCTGACAGAGGTAGGCAGAAATCCCCAGGTATCACTGCCCCCACCAGTGGCTGTCAGAGGTTTGGGCCTGAGTGGCTTTAACCACATCAGCATCTGCTGCATTTCGGGTTGGAGCAAGATGACTTAGAGGTTCCTCAGTGCACCTTTTGCACACAGTGAAGGGAAGATCTAAGAGACAGCCTGATGCAGCAGAAACGTGAACCAATGAATGAATTTACCAAAAAAGCTCCCCTTGCAACAGTGTCTTTCCCTCCATAAGGTTTCATTGCATAGCTGTCTTTCATTTGTCAGCCTTCTTTTCCCTCCCTTGTTAAAAACAAAATGTTCAAGCCTTGCAGCTATTTCAGATGAGAGGACTATAAACATTAGATACATGCTCTACACCAAAACACCACACACCCTTGCAACATTTTCTTTTAGGAAAACAACATTGCCAAAACACAGCAATAGCAGGATCAATTTAGGCCATGTTGGGATAACCCATCCTTTATTTTGCTCCTCCAGGCATGGGTGTACTTCTGTGCCCTTCCCTCCTCCATGATTTACATCTCACAGAAACCTGTCCTGGCTCTCAGCTACTCCAAGACCTGAACCAACACAGGAGTGGGGTTGGCTTTAATCCACCTTGGTGCCTTCACTAGTCCAGGACTATGAGAGGCTGTACCTTATCTCAGCACAACTTCAGCTATGCTATACTTCTCATAACCCTGGCAACAGAAAACAAAGCGAATTATACTAGCAGCAACAAGGGACCAGGGGAAGGAACAAAATCTGGGCTTCCAGGGAAAGCTCCTAGGAATTAGTCCCAAGGGGACTCTCTTCTTTCTCTTACCATCCACTTATTCATCCAGGACTGGATGCTTTAGCAACATTGTAAGGGACAATCAACCCCCACATCTCACAGGAAACTCACCCTCATGAGTTCAAGTTCACTACAGCTGAAGGGAGTTGTGCAAAAGGAGCCTGTTAAAATGTAACCAGGCATCGGATGTGCCAGTTAATCATCTACTTTGAAGCATGTCCCTTTTGATAATAATTTTCCACGGTTGCAGAATTAAAGCTTAACTGGTCATTGGCTTCGAAAATGACCTTGTCTGACAGGGAATGTAGAGGAGGAAACAACAGTAACGTGACCTTTTGTGTAAATTCTAGATGTGGACAGAAGGGGAGAAAAACTCAGCTAGCAGTTTCCAATTGACTCAGTGATTCATCTGAACCAGTCTGGAACCTTCTCCTGGTCATCTCTAGGCACCCAACACCAACTCTTACCTCCAGGAGCTGTAGGGCAGTGCCAGCCCTACCAAAATGGCTTGCTGGAGGCAAAAAATGCACTCTGAGAAAACTACAAGAACCTTACAGCTTTGGACCTGATGGATGAGGTGCCAGCAGGAGTGGGTGCCTTTCTGCTCAGCCCTGAATGCCAGGCCAGGATTCTCCTGGAAAAAGAACAGCAGGGACAAGCTGGTTCCAATGCCAGCAAGGACAAGGAGAGCTGAGTGCTTCCTTCCTGCAGTACTGACCTGTCTTGAGGAACCATGATGGAAACACTAACTATTTAAAAATCCAGACTACAGGCAGGAGAGTTTCTAAACAGGTACCAAGTGTGACAACCATCCTCACCACATCCACAATCAGTAGAAACAAGAGGTTAAAACCATTCCAGTGTCACTGGGCTCACAATGTTCATACAATTTCACTGCTGTAATTCCAAGATCATGTGAAGAACTATTTTAGCCTGCTAGTGATGAGATGGCAATGAATCCTGACTTTTCCTAGGCAGACAACAAACCCTGCAAAGCAACAGACCAGGATAAGGCACAAACATCACCAGATGTGATATGCTACAATACACCCTGGACTTCTCCCAGCAAAAGTTCAGTCAGACAAGATATTGGGGAGTCAGGGCTGCTCACACACAGGTACTACAACAATTGGGGCAAGACAGAACATATTTCATTACCAGATTTAAGGAAATTTAGTCACACAGTAATGAGGGTAAGTGACTAGACAGATTGCCAAAGCACAAAAAGCTCTTAACATGAGTCCTCTCTTTTCAAAAGCACCTTGCTTAAGACTTATAACCCCGCTTCACTGGCTGGGAGAGAAATCTGAGCTTAAAATCCCCCAAAACATGACTCAGTCTAATGAGATGATAAATCAGGGAGGTGAAGAAACATCCATTCACTTATGTAATTATTTATTTGCTGAAGATAAAGTTTAATTTAAGTTGGTCAAAAAATCTGGTAGAATTCAGCTTCTAAGGGAATAGTTAAATAATAATAATTTGTTTTTAAAGGGTTTTGGACCAAACACTGGAACCAGAAATTTCCAGAACTCCTCAAAAATCCAGAGCTCTTCAGCCAGAAGGCCCCTTCTTTCCCTGCTTGTGCCCACTGGTGGTCTTGGTTTCAATGTGCAGGCTTGGAAGAAGCTCCCTGGCAGGGCTCCTGAACTGAAGCCTCTGGGCTTCCTTGGTGCTCTGCTTCAAGTCAGCTTCTCTTCCTACCAACAGCTGGAAACCTGGTGTCTCCAGAGCCACTCAAAAATGAGATCTCAGGTCACCTAACCTGGCATGATCTAGCAGTTTTGGAGATTTCTCAGGAGGAAACTTGGAGCTGCACTTTGGATACCACAAAAGTTCAGAGCCTGAAACATCTTCATCTCCTTGACCTCAGTTTGTTGGGAAACAACTCCAATGACACTACTTGCGATCCCACAAGGAGAAAACCCCCAGAAAAAAGGAAGGTGGGACACTCAGAAGAGTCTTGCAGCTGTGAGGCTTCGAGCGTTTATTGTTGTGTAACAGGAAAACTCTGCAGTGCCATGAAGAGCACAGAGATGCTGTTTATATCCCCTGCCTGGTTTCAGTGAGCTATTTTGTACCAAGTTTCCCTGCTGATCCAGCTGCATTGTGATAGCAGGTGTCTGCTAACATCCATCACATGTTATTGCATTATTCCCTTCCACCTTCAGGTGTAAAGGACACAATGCATCACTGTACAATAGGAGAGGAAGAAGACGCTGCCTAATTTCCCATAGGATGTAGTATTTATCCTGTAAGTGCAGATTAACTGAATAACTTGCTAGATTTGTGTCAAGGCTTGTAAGAAGTGGTGACTAATCCTAGCTAGTGGGGATTAACAATGTTTGCTGTGGGAAATGTGCCAGACTTTTCAATTATATCATGTCTTACAAACAGACTGCAACAGTTCTACGTGAATACAACTGTGTTCTTGACACAGCACAGCGATAACAGGGTATGTCCTTTCTAGTTTTTTAATGCCACAGACTAGAGCAAGAACATCACAGGGACAGACAGCAGTACAAGAGCCTGTTTGTCTCTCAGAGCAAGGCAAAAGGAGGACGAGGATCAGATGTGCAGCCAGGAAGCCCTAAAGTTACACTTTAAGAAGCTGTGTTTGAGTGTTCATCACCTGTGCTACCCTCGCATGTCAACACACACACATTCACACACTTTCACAAAGGAGGGAGCCCCAGACGACCATGCATGGCAGCACTGGGAAGTGATGAAGACTCAGGCTCCAAGCAGAGTAGCACAAAGGCCACTCTTGCATTTGGGGGGGGGGGAAGAAAAAAAAAATAAATCACAAGACTAGAGCCTTCGTCATCAGTAAGGAAAAAAGCAGAAAGAAAACCAAGAGGCCCAGCTGGCAATGCAAGCATCCCACTGTGTTCTTACCCAAAAACACTTCCCCATGCAACTGTTGTGCAAAGGTGCAGCTCACTCAGCTTTTCATTTTGCTGCCTCTGCATAATAGGGAGACACAAGACTCCTCACTGTACAGGAAAGCAGGGTGAGGTATGGCCCGCACTGCAGGTTGGAGGCATACAGCCCATCTCGGCCACTCCAGCTCATCTCCACAGACCAGGAGCCAGACCAAGGGCTTGACCCAACACCAGTTTGGAACTTCCATTTTGTTTCCAAAATTTCTAGATATCACAGTATCACAGAATCAACCAGGTTGGAAAAGACCCCTGAGGTCACTGAGTCCAACCTATGAATGAACACCACCATGCCAACCCAACCACAGCATGCCATGTCCAGCCTTTGCTTTAACACCTCCAGGGATAGTGACTGCACCACCTCCCTGGGCAGCCCATTCCAATGTCTAATCAGTCTCTCCGTGAAGAAATTCTTCCTAACGTCCAACCTAAACCTCCCCTGGCACTGCTTAAGACTATGTCCTCTTGTCCTATCGCCAGCTGCCTGGGAGAAGAGACTGACCCACATCTATCTACAGTCTCTTTCAGAGAGTTGTAGAGATTGATAAGGTCACCCCAAACCTCCTCTTGTCCAGGCTAAACTCCTCCAATTTCCCTAGCTGCTCCTCACAGGACTTGTGCTCCAGACCCTTCACCAGCTCCTTTGCTCTTCTCTGGACCTGCTCCAGCCCCTCAATGTCCTTCCTGTATTTAGGGGCCCAGAACTGGACACAGCACTCGAGGTGTGGGCTCACCAGTGCCGAGCACAGGGGAAGAATCACTACCCTAGTCCTGCTGGCCACACGATTTCTGATACTAAGGAAACCAAAACAAATATAAAAATAAAACAAACCACAGAGGCTCAGCTTGCTTTCCCCTTCTCTGATCCCACAGAGTCCAGTTCCCAGGAACCAAACTGCTTGTCTTCCAAGTACAACTCTCCCACTATTGAGCCTGCATTCAGACTCACCCACGGGAGCTTTATGCTTTCTACAAGACTAAACCCCTTTTCTGTGCTCCTCCTGGAGCTCTCCTAACAAGCTGTGCATTAACCTTGATTTCTCCCACAAGTATCAGTAGTTATTACTATTTAATAGCCTTCCAAGGTGCTTGGGAGTAACAGCAGCACCGAGGCAATTAGAGGAAAAGGAGCGTCTACTTATGAGTAAGGTATATGCAGCTGAACAGTGTTTTGCAATGGCGTGACTGCCCAGTGACAGCTGTTCCAGCACACTGGAGATGGCCTCGTCATTTTTCAGACTGGTGACAGACTGTCCCCACTGACTGCACCCACCTCCACAAGGACTTGGCTAGAAAGGCAGAAAAACCCATCACGAAACAGCCCACAGTCAAGTGACAAGGCCCTTCTGTGGCATCAGAGACTTTTAAACTCAGATTCTGCATCTAAACACAGAGAGGGAACTTGAAACTGGGTCTTGAGCCTCACCTAGCAATGCTTTCACCAGCTAACTACAGGGAGGAGCACCACCACACATTTGTATTTTAAATATTTCCATATGAAATATTTAATTTCCGATTTATTAGTCTAGCTGTAGTTATTTGTCAAACACAAACAAAAGCTGCAAGCAAAGGTGAGTTTAGGCCTCATACATGTTTTTTCTGGCTACTGTACATCACTGCTGGCTGGTGCCAAAGTCGCCAGACACCATCACCCCATTGGAAGGGGTGTCTCACAGGCAGAGCTGCTGCTCTGCCAGGCTACACTCAATGAAAAGGCCAGCCTGGGGAGGCTCTCATTGCTCACGTATGGACACCTTATTATCAGCAGAGAGAAGTTTCTCCTGTTTGTAAACAGTTTTCTAAGCAACAAAGTTAAACATTTCCATTTATTTCTTGTTCCCGCACTCCTACAATCTTACAAGTACTCCTTGCATTTTTTCAGGTAGCCCTGAAATTTGTTGGCAGCTACAGAAAGCATCCCTTTTACATAAGCAGGTCTCCAGAGTCACCAAGACCAAAACTGAAGCATGACATAGAGCAGGGCTTAAGCTGCTGCATTGCCCAGGATCTCTATTTGCCTGGCTGTACCTACAGCAGGGCTGGGCAAGACAGCAGAAGCCTGAGGTGGGAATAAGGTAGAAGCAGTGGAAGGGTGTGGATAGGAAGGGCAGGGAGACCAGAGGGGAGAAGGTGATGACAAGGAGACCCTACTCCAAAAATATTGGGCTTTGCTGCTCCAGGTCCTTCAGTAAAACGTGGAACAGGAAACCTACGGCCAGCCTTGAAGAAGGCTTTGGTCATCTCCAGGCTGCTGCAAAGGGAGCCGCTCCCACAGCATTTGAAAGTCCTGTCTCCACCTGCCCGCTCCTGCCTTCCCTGTACTGAGCATTATGATAATGAATCATGCACCAACATCCCTCCCTCCCTGATTTATTTGCCAAAAAAAGATTTGTGTGGGGTGGCAATTAAAGAGGCAGAGTGGGATATTCATCAGCCTGTGTGCCTCTGAGCCTGACCACATTCCAGTGCAGCAGCTCCTCACAGGTGTTCAGACACCGTGGTCACGGGTGCTTGGACAAAAAACACAACACAACCATTTCAAAACCATCCAGGGAAGGAGAACTTGCCTCTCTGTGCCACAGAGATGGACTCCACAGCTGGGCCCAGGGAGACAACAGGAAAAGCTGTCATGTACTAATTTCCCCAAACCATGAATAAAACTCATTAACTCCATTAGCAGGCACTGTTTCCATCCTGCTGTGGGACAGAGGGCACCCCAACGGCGCAGACATTAAACTGAACATCTGAGGGTCCTGAGCCCAGACACCTTCAAAAGGGGCAAGCACCAGAGTTGAGCAGGAGCCCCCCACTGTTCCAGCCAGCTGCATGTGGTGAAGGCCACACACACAGCACAGTCAGTTGCCCATTTTCTTCTTCTCTGCAACTTTGCCTCCCTCCCAAAGAACTGTAACAGCGCACACAGAATGAGGAGAAGGCACGGGAGCCACCAAGGCCACTCTCCCTCAAACTGCAGGAAGTACAGAAAGGCTTTTCCTTTACATGTGCCCACAGAGCTTCTGCCCCAGGACTCTGCAGCTCCATGCCCAGATACTTCCCCAGCCTCGCAGGGAGCTGAGTGTCTCTGACAGGAGGGACAACACCTGCAGGGTGCCAGAAGGAGGGAACAGGAGACACAAATGGTGCTGCCCACATGCAATCCAGGCCCCTGCAATATCAAGGGATTTGCCAAATGAGAACAGAGTTAAAGCAACCCCTGCCTGAGCCTTGTGCCTGGGCTGGCTTTTTCTCTGGCCCTACATCAGGATGGTTCGTGAATTCAACCCAGTCCCATCTACCTCCACAGACCCACTCTGACTTACAGAAGGGTTGTGCCTGCCTGACCTCCACTCGGTAACCTCCATCCTTCCTAACCATTTCCCACGGTATTTAATATTTAATGACAGCTTGGGGTGTTCCTTACAAGCATCCCCATCCACTCAGCATGTCAGCCTGCACACCTTGTGCCCAGTTCTGGCACCCTGGTGCACTCCTAACACCACAGAAATAACTGCTACGATCACCACACTTACCACCAGACTTGTAAGCAACAAGTGACCTCCACAGTCTCCTACAAAAGTCCTGCTTTTGTGGATCTGAATACAAACTTTCCCTGGGATTCTGCTGGACTTGACACACTTATTATACCATCAAATGCAAGTGGTGGGAGAAGAAAGAACAGGTTCCTCAGGGAAAGGGGAAGAAAGTATATGGGCTGGGCAGCTCCATTTCCCACAGTTTTTCAATCAACCTTCAGAGGTATCAGTCAAGTAGAGGATTGTAATGAAAATGTTAGAGTGGGTAATATTTTACAGATGTAAACTGTACGCATCAGGTACTCAGCATGCATACTATACAAAAATATTTTAAATAATTTTGTACTAAGCCCAATATTCTCCTGGAAGCAACAACAACAAAAAGATTATATTTATATTCTTTGTTTAGCTCACTTCCTTATGTATGGTTCATGTTTTCTTATAAAACAGTGGCAGGAGAGTTGTGAAATACAAATAGCTTCTCTTTTTACTCTTCATTGTTATGTACAATATTGACTGCTCCCACTCACTCAGATTAGCTATATTTTGTAAACAGCAAATGCACTTTAAAAATGCAGATTTTTTTTCCAAGGCTTTCACAATTCCGCTGACGTTAAACTTTGTACTGATCTATTAAAACCAGTCTTTCATCTTTCATTCATAGCCAGGCTTCGCAAAGGAAGATTCGGGTCTTTCATCTAAGTACCTTTAACAGGATGTAACCCTTTCCATGACAATGACCATGGCCTCTAATCTGTACTTTTCACCACTGTTGCAAAACCACAAAACCCAGACCTACTACACCACATTTTTGGCCAAGTTTTCTTTGAGGATATTTCACCTGTGGTGACCCAAACATTCTGTAGAACATTCCCTAGACCTTGGCTCTTTTCTCATTTTCCACGCTTGGTGTGCTAACTATCCTGGCACTTCTTGTCAGGAAAGATGGGAGATGTAAGATTAGTGCATATTCCTAAGGTATTGGTTGCACACTTGCCTTTCCAGTATTTCAATGGACACTTTAGCAGTGTCAGATATTGTTGAAAAACCTAGTTCTTTACAGTATTAACATTGCCTAAAAGTATTTTTGTAAAAACTCTCTTTGAAATGTTTCTGTCTTTCAGGTCCTCCCTAAACACTCAATTTCTCAAAGGATTGATTTTCAGTATGTCTTAGGATTCTTCGCTGTTTCTACTCAGCCCCAATCATCATGACCATTGCTGGAGTGTTCAACTTCTAAGGCAGGAATTGAATACTGGTTTTTGGCACTAGAATGGTTAACAGCTGACACGATGTTTTTAAGTTAGCTATGTCAATTATTATGTCAATATTTCAACTCTTCCACTGGCTTGGCAATTTAGTGCTGCTTTTGCTGCTTTTCCACTCTAATGTTTAAAATTCTCTTGAGCAATATCCCTCCTCCTCCAATCTCCCATTTCCCCCTTCGTTCAGCTTTTTAAGAAACCGTTTGCACTTGTATTGCGAGTGTAATCTGTACCAGAAATATTAGCTGTAGATTTTATAGCTGTATAAAATCTGATATAAATATCACAACTCAGTCTTAATTACCAAATTTTTCAATATACCTTTAGTGTCAATGATTACACTACTTAAAGTATGAGCAGGTCAATGGTGGCACAGCATCTTCTCATTTGGAGAACAGATTTTCTTTGAAGAAATTAGTATTTGAAACCTGGACTGTCCAACTGGACAGTTTTATAATTACAACAAAGAACAGGCTGTTCCTGTCAGCTGGGACTACTGAGAATCCCTTCATCATTACTTTGATAAGCAGATGGTCTGTGGCCACTTCTTCCATGTGGAGCATATAATAGCTGGGAATGGAGATGGTTGAATACAAGAACTGCTTTCTTGTCCATCTCCGTGGCAGAAATGACCTACAGGCAACAGGTTGACCCTGGTTCCTGTCTCACGCTGGGAAGTGGCACCCTTGGAGCAGGAGATGTCAGGAAAAGGATTCTTTGTATTGGAGTTGGTGCCTCTCCATTGCATTGCCACAGTACAAAGGTGTAAAACAATGCTGATCCTGTCACGTCTTTGCCTAATACCTTCCCTCCCTGCTTTCATTCTGATTCAGTGTTGGGCCTCCCCCTACAAGAAAGACCTTGAGGTGCTGGAGCGTGTCCAGAGAGGAGCAACAAAGCTGGTGAAGGCTCTAAAGAACAATTCCTGTGAGGAGGGGCTGAGCTGGAGAAAAGGAGGCTTAAGGGGGGGACCTTATCAACCCCTACAACTACCTGATAGCAGGTTGTAGTCAGGTGGGGGTCAGCCCCTTCTCCCAGGTAACACGAGACAGGACAAGAGGAAATGGCAGCAAGCACTGCATACTTGCAGCTGCTCTCTGGGTTAATGTCACTGCACAGATTAAGTGTGTAAAACATCTTGGATTGTGTTTCCTTACAGACACCATCTTAGCGAAATGACAACAAACACACTGTAAGGACATTTCTGCAGGTACCAGAAGTACCCAGCTAAAAAAATTCCTGAGTGGGGCACTGGAATGATGCATAATGTTTACAGTATTCATGTACTAAGGATGGTCTTCTTATAATGGCAACTTTCGAGCAAAAGGAGTATGACAAAACATCAAAAGTTTTGGAGAATCAGATTTCAACAACTTTCTTGGTTATTTAAGGACGTTTTTCATAAGCCTGTGTCAAAACCATGCATCATTTCTCTTCCTAAGATGACACCCCTCAGAGAAGGTGAGGGGATTACTCAGAGGCAGGTCCTGACCAGTATAACTGTGTACAAGCACGAAGATGAAGGGGGAGTCACTTGGCTGCTTTTCGGGTGGGAAAGCACCATCTCAGTAGCCTTAGAAACCAAGACCACAAGCACAGCTGGCAACCACCTGGCCCCAGGCTATGCCTTGCCCTTCTCAGAAACAGCAGGACAGGGTGTGGGCAGAGCTGAGATGCCACAGGAAAACGTGAGCTCTTCAGGAAGTGGGGTCTGACTCAACAGCGAGGCAGCACCAGCACAGCTCAGGGCACTGCACCATGTCATGGACTAGGTCTTCGATGTAATTTAACACAGACAGCCCAGACTCAAGTCATTACTAAAGACTCTGTGGCTGCTCTTGGGAAAAGGCCTGTTCCCAGTGACTTGGTGATGGGCAAATAGCTACTGTTTGTACTTCCAGAGCTTAGTCACCTTGGAAGTCTAAGCAAGAAGCAAGTATTCTTCACTTGCTGTCCTGATAAACCAGGTGATGTTGTTCTGCATGGTTTATCAGCACTGCCTCAGAGAACACCATGCCAATAAAGAGATACAGCTTGTGTGCACACATTTCTTCTCTAAATCCTTTGAATATGAAGTGCCATTTAAGTGCAAGATCTTATCTGTGCATGGTCACAGACATACTGGCTTTCTATCAGGCTTTGCCCAACATCATGCCAACTCTCCCAGCCTTGTTTCTTCTGTTATGCCCTTTCTAGAAGGACAGAGCAAAAGGCTCATACTGCTTTGCTTATGAACTCTAAGCCATGCAAGTGTTTCATTTCCAATTTGCTGCACGAATATCTGATAACAGCATGTAAAGCCTTTTTTTTACCTTATTAGATGGGACTGTCTCTGCAAAGTGGTTGTGGGATAGGAAAGGACACCTGTGCACAAGAACAATATGTCTTGGACCCGAAATTAATTTATTCTGGGTGTTTGACCTGAGATATCACAAGGGATCTCTTTTGTTGATATTAGATCATTCTGCTCCCTCAAGGTCAGTATCCTCCTGGACAACACAAAATGGACTCACTCAAGCTCATTAGCCCCTTCCCTGACCTCTAAGTCCCCATTGTCACCAACCATGTACTCTGATGCCTCCAAACCCAAGGTAGTTTCTTTCACTGTGGTGTTGACCAGCTTTTCTTCATGAAATATTCTAACAAACACTTATCTCGCAGTCTCAGCAGCTTCGCTATAAGTCTGTACCTAATTTTAAAAGAACCACCTGCAAGCCAGGCAGAAAAGTTTCTATTCTTTCTTATAGTCAGGGTCAGGGTGGGGAAGAAGGGAATGGGGATTTCTGTAAGTGACAGATTTCACCCACATCTTTAGCCTTTAAAAATTCTATTCAAGGGAGAAATACTACAGCCACTGCACCCAAAAAACTTTATTTCTATGAAAGCCAGTAAAGTCCAACCAAAATGTCTCTTTCAACTTCAGTTGTGGTTGGATCGGGCCCTTAAACTGAGCAAGGCAACAGGCACCAACAGAACAAAGCAAGATGTCATTATTGTTGCTGAGCTGTAAGGAGATTTAATAATTTGGAAGGTCACTATTGTTAACAGCATAATTATACTGCAAAACCCACCAAAAAGACATTTACCCAAATTTCCTGCATGCTGATACTGGTCAGAATACCCTTTAGATCATGGCCCTGTTTCCTGTAAGCACATATAAATGTGTACAGAAGACCACTGTCATGATTCAGTGACTGTTTATATCAAAACGATTAGGTAAGTACTGACTTTGCAGAAGAATCCAATGAAAAACAAGGCCAAATGCCAAGTATTTAGGAAATATGGGTATTTAGAAATGAGATTACAACATCCATGCCAGAAATATCTAGACCTGGAAAAGAATCAGGTAAATTGCAACATCAGTTCTACTAAGTAACCCTTCCTCTCCAAACTCACTTTGATGTTCCAGGCACATATTTCAGACTGCAGATCAAACACAGCTCTGGTTTTGGTGGAAGTGTTTTCACAAAGAATCTCAGGAGTCAAGGACTTGGGGTTCTGCTTCTGTAGACCAGCAATCAGGTTGTCAAAATAAAAACCACCACAGCTACGGAGCAGGGAGCACAAGTTTTCCTAGCACTGTCAGAAAAAGTGAATTGGTGCCTAAACTGCATATACATATTCTCAGAACTGCAGGTTCCTAGTGCCTGTGTGTGCTCTCAAGCATCCACATCAGTCAACACAGCAAGTTCCTACACCTGTGGCTCAGAAAGAATTGATTTACACTAGAGAAAAAGCTAGACTGTGGCAGCCTTCCAACTGGAAAAGGAGTTGCTGCCTTCCCAAAGACATCCTCCCAACTTTGCCAGGAAAGTCTTTCTGCAATTAGAGCTTTCTCCAGTGGATACCACCGAAAGAAAAATACTAAAAATGTGGAACTTAGACCCAAATCTCTAAAGGATAATGCTGTCTCACAGGGGAGACACTGCTTTTCTCCAAAAATGCACACATAGCTTGGGTTTCAGGTTTTTCTGGAACAACTGGGCCAGGAGTATCATGTACATTTATTTACCCTGATCTCCTCTAGGTGGACGGCTCAGGAGATGACCTTGTTTCAACAGGTGGGCCTGAGTGTCCCAGTCTGGATGTTTGCAATCGTAGCAGGGCATCACAGAGCAAAACTTGCACCAATTTTGCCATTAAAAGGCAACACCCTATGACCTTAAAGGCTGTGGGGAGCTCGAGGAACTCTACTTCTGTGAGGGGTGGAAACTTGCCAGGAATGCTTCATTTTTACATGAAGCTAATGTTTCTGACCCAGCAGAAGAGCCTGAACCAGACAAAAGCTAACAAATAAACTGGTTATTCAAGGTACAGGGACAGAATTTGAGAAATGGGGCCTGGAAGGAGCAAGTGTTTGCTCTGCTTAGAAGACAGGATACAAAGGAGAAAACTAATGACACTCTTTCAGCCCTCCTGCACTGTTGCAGAGAGTCCCTTTGCAGAGCCTTTCTCACAGATGAGTGAACTATCTCACACAGCACATCTCCTGTCGCTCACTCTGAAGAAGAGGCAGAAGAAACAGAAGATAATGACTGTGTGTGAAAGGGTACAAAACACCAGGGTTGAGAAGGGGAGGGGAAGGGCTGAGGAGCTGGGAATCATGCTGTGGATTCACCCTGGGGCCTTGGACAACCCACTTCACTTCCATCCCCCGGCAAGGTCAGGCAGAAGTCTCCATATGACCCATGCCAGAAGCAAAACACTTAAAGGAAAGCAAGGGAGACAGAAGAGACTGTGGCTACTCCACAGACAAGCCAGTACCACTACCAAGCTACAGAGAACCTCAGGTGAATGGAGTTCTATCTCTGTACACACTTCATTATCTCATTTGGTCCTAAGATAAACAGCAGGAAGCATAAATAACTTCATGGAAACGTATCAAACAGGACAAGACAATCAAGCCATTTCCCTCTCCAACCCTGCTAATTCTGTTTCAGGATGCCTCTAACCACAATTCTTTTCCTCCAAAGGAGACTCTGGGGTGGTGAAAGAATGTAGGTGGAACAGAAATTCCTCTGAGAGAAGAGAGGAGTCACAGACCTCATGGGATGTGTCTCTTGGAAATGGCTCATTAATCAGAGACTACTTTAAATTTAAATACTTTCTGTCTCTCAGCACCCTTTTTCGGTAAAATACATTGATGGAACAAGCTGTTCCAGCAACGCAGCAGGAAGCAGAGCACGTGCTGCAAACCACTGATGTGAAATATAATCCACTGGATGCAGGGCAGGCTCCTCTTCGTGGGGAAGCAAGGCACGTGCTTGACAAGGAAATCTGGCCTCGGCCAGGTGAGACTGTAAGGGAAGGTCACACCCTGGCTGTGGCCTGTATCAAACAGGGCATGGCCAGCAGGACAAAGGCAGTGATCCTTCCCCTGGACTCTGCACTGGTGAGGCCACACCTTGAGTGTTGTGTTCAGTTCTGGGCCCCTCAGTTCAGGAAAGATATTGAGGTGCTGGAGCGGGTCCAGAGAAGAGCAACAAGGCTGGTGAAGGGACTGGAACACAAGTCCTATGGGGAGAGGCTGAGGGAGCTGGGGGTGTTTAGTCTGGAGAAGAGGAGGCTCAGAGGTGACCTCATCACTCTCTATAACCACCTGAAGGGAGGTTATAGCCAGGTGGGGGTTGGTCTCTTCTCCCAGGCACTCAGCAATAGGACAAGGGGGCAATAGGCTTAAGCTCTGCCAGGGGAAATTTAGGTTGGATATTAGAAAGAAATTCTTTACAGAGAGAGTAATCAGGCATTGGAATGGCCTGCCCAGAGAGGTGGTGGGTTCACCATCCCTGGAGGTTTTTAAACTGAGATTGGACGTGGCACTGGGTGCCATGATCGAGTAAACTGACTGGAGTTGGACCAAGGGTCGGACTTGATGATCTCAGAGGTCTTTTCCAACCCAGCTGATTCTATGATTCAGACCAGGACTGAGCAGGGAGATCAGTCAGGAAAAGCAGCACCTGTGACCTGGGTGAGGGGTGGTGTTCCCTGTGGCTCAGCTTCCTAGCACAGATGCAGTGCCCAGCATAACCTGACCCTTCATCTCAGACCTTCTTCCTCCGTCTCTCTCTGCCCACAGCACAGGGGGCAGCACTGCCTGCTCTACCTGGGAACCGCCAGGGAGAAGCAAGTAGGAAATAATCCACGCACCTTCCCAGGCTGCCCGGTCTGAGCAAGGCACTGCCTACTTTTAGGATCAAACAGGCGTTCCAGCTGTCCCCCACAAATAGAAAGACAAGTTCAATCCATGCCATCTGGTCCATGGCCTCATCTTTCTCCTCATGCAGGGCCTCTCACTAGTCAGCAGAAAGGCAGAACTTGAGGAGGTGGATTCAGCCCCTAAAAGGCAAAGCTGAGTTCAGCAGCACTGTGGGCAAAGGAAGATCATGCCCCCAAGCACAGTTAAATGCTGAAGACCAGGTGATGGGAACCCACCAAGCAGAGGCTTCTGCTCCATTCTCCCTCAGAGAGGGACAGCAAAACTGGGCAAGGCAGTAATGCCCTGATTTGACTACAGGCAGTTCTGGCTTAAAATAGCTGTTCTACTGCTGCCACAAAGTATTTTCTTTACAAAATACTGGGTAGAAGTAGATGCTAGCAAAACTGAGGAGAGAAACAAAAAAAACATAAAGCACTTAAAGGCTCTGATAAGTCTCCCGTGAGAAGCAGCACTCTCTCTTACTAAATCAAGTTCAACCTGCCAAAATTTTTTGGTGTTCTGCTACTTTGAATAGATAAATCGTGAAAAATCTGTAATCACAGAACAGGGATTTAAGAGATGGAGTTAAAACAATTTCCTAATGCAGTCAGGGTACTTTGCTGGGAGGAGGCAGGAGGTCTCTGACCAGCCTGTGGGGCTCAGTAACACGTTCCCCAGCTGTGGCTGTCAGAGTGGCTTTGTGTCCTACCCCTGCTCAGAGTATCCACTGAGATGAGAGATGTTTATTAATATCATCGCATGAAACAAACTGTATAAAATTATTGAGACAAACTGGAGAGTCCAGTCCTGACATGCTCTTTAATTCTGAAACCAATATTTATCTCTGTGCGACAGAAGAGGAAAGATTGGTGGACTGTAATAAAAGGGAAATTAAGGTTCAGGACAAATTCCATGTCCCTGCTGTAGACCAGTCACAGTCAAGACACCAACAGCTTGGAGAGTATGCAAAGAAAAGTGGAGAAAAATTACAGACATAACATAGGAAGTTCAGAGCATCCCATTCTGCTCTCAGCTACTCAAAAAGAGATGAAACAAGCTCTGTTTTCCACATCCTGCCGTGTTACACTGTTGACAGAGGCCCTCTTACTTGCTTTAACAACAAGCCATGGTATCACCAACCTGTCCCCCACCTCTCTGTCGATGCCCACGCTCAGGATGGGCCATCTTGGAAGACCATCAGAAGTCCAGCAGCAGAAAAAAGACAAGATACATTTGCAATCCTTTCCCTTGTGAATCCTCGTGCCCCAGGAAGCAGCAAGAGTTTTGCTTTTTGGCTTCATAGGCGTGTGGGTTGAATACGGATACCAGCTAAGCACGAGCAGGGATACAATGCCAAATTATTCATTGTTTTCAGTCTCTTACCATGAGCTCTAGGGGAGCTCCTCCACAGTGGCAGCAGCAGTTCTGGCAGTGGCAATGTTATTTAAGCCATGCATTCTTGCAGGCTGGCAGTAGGACAGCAGTGCCAGTGGAAAGCCAGGCCTGGACAGATGGGGAACCTTTAGACTTGTGGCATTCTCAGGTCAGGAAAATCATCTCCCTCAGGATGCACCTGAAACCACTGACCCGGTGGGTGAAGGAAGCAGGTGAGGGGCATAAACAAGAATGAAGTGAGAGTCTGCTCAAACCCTGCCTGAACTCCTCAGTTGTCTGTCAGTGTGTTTGCCATAAGGGCAGAAACAAAGAAGAGTCCTCTCCCATAATTCAAATTCACGTGTCCCAAACACCCACTGAGATGGGGTCCCAGCTCTGCCAGGTTTGCAGACCCCACATGGACGGGTCAGTCACCTGGGAGCAAAGGGAGACACGTGTCTGTGACAGTCACAGCAACCTCCACCACCAACTTACTCATCTGCTCCTGTTCCATAACACAACCTGTCTGCTCCAAATCATGTGGAAAAGCTGGGGATGACTGGGCAAAGCCTTCACACACCGAGTGACTCACGCACGTACCGCCTGTGCTGCTCTGAATATTCTCAAGCCCTCATATCCTGGGAAACTGGTGAAAAAGATGAGTCCAAATGTTAAAGAGACAAGGCTGAAATGTGCTAGTGCAAATCTGGCCTCCACAACTGATCCATTAGAGTCAACAGGAGTCTTTGCTCTGGCTTCCCTGGGCTGATTATCAACCCAGAGTTAAGGAAAAGGGGGAGAAAATGACCAACTTCTTGAATTTATACTGTTTAGAGCAGCTATGATCTAGCCATGCTCCCTGATGGTGAAGGGGACAGGACAGCAGCCATAAAACACATTGGTGTTTTCAGCAAACCACAGCATATCACACAACGACAACTACTGAGTGTTAAAAAGGCCACTTGAGAAGTGTGCTAGAAGGTTAAATCCAGTGACAAAACAGACTCCTCCTGCAGTTTGCTGGTGCTCTGCACAGCCTTGGAAGTGCCTCCTGCACCTGAGAGGGGTGGGAAAGCACATCGATGCAGCACAGCCCTTCACAATACTCATCCCAAGGGCTGTGTGTCCTTCCAGCTCCTGTTTGTCCCCTACATAACTTAAGGTAGCCACAATTTCTTTACCTTCCCAATGGCAGGAGGAGGTGACACAGGAGGGTGTTCACAGAGTCCTGTCTTTATTACCCTCCTTGCTCTGGCCAACATGGCAGCAGTGGCAGGGGACAGACCTCAGAGATGGCTCAGTGCCCTGCAGCGCAGCACTGAAAGGAGCCAGAAGTCACCAGACAAAGGCTTGACCTTTTACTCTTATTTGATTGCCATTTCTTCCAGGAACTCATTAAAACTACAAACAAAATGGAGTTTTATTCAGATGGATTTTTGTGCTGAAATGGGAGATGAGGGGAAAGAAATAAAAACCCCTCTTCATAAAAAAAGGAATCATATGTCCATGAGTTTAAACTTGTTTTCATAACTACTTTCAGAACAGGAAATTCATTAAATCTGATCCTTTCCCACAAAGGTCTCAATTTCAACAAAATTTTCTAATGAAAACACTTTCATGGAAACATTTTGTGGCCAACTAGCATTTTATTCTATTCCTGGGACATGCACCTTATGGGTCTGGAAACAAGATGGTAATTGTAAGGGGAACAGGAAAATTTTTCACTTTAGTGAGCAACAGTTTTTTCTTAAGGACCTTTTCCTCGCCCAACAATTGGAAATGCTCTAATTCTCCTTTGATTCCTGCTGGCAAAGACTTCCAAAACTTCACGGAAAAAAGCTGAGGGTGTTATTTGTCTATACCTCTGCCTCCCCAGCTTCAGAACAGAGCCTGGACACTTAGACATGATTTCACCATTTCACTACTCAAGCAAAACAAAAGCCAAGCCCAGTCCTGCCAATATCCAGTCTCTGGAGCTATTAACCATTCCCTACTGCTGTGGGCCTTTTTTTGCAAGTGAGACTGGTTAACCAACAGCTGCAGGTTTCTCTCAGAATTCTTCTGCTTTTCAACACCTTCCCAAGCTCTTTGTCCTCACCAGCATCTAACAGGAGCCAGCACATACACAGACATCACGACCAAATTCATGTCAGGCAAGAAGGACAAATTCACAGATATGAGAAGATGGGATTATCTGCTTGACTGCTGCTTGCTCTGAAAAAAGTTGCAAAGTCCAGGACACTAAAATTTCCACTGAGCTGGCATTTTTCTGTGATGTAACTCTCTTAAATGAGCTAAAAAAAGAAAAAAATTAAATTAAAAATGCAAACCTGCTGCTGACAAAATCTCATGTAAACTGTGTCACTTGTGGCTAGGCCTGTCACAGTCCACTAACATGCTGAGGAGCTGGAGGTTTTTGTTCAGCAAGTAGATTAAGCAGGTGCCTGTTTTGAACTCAGCACCAAGGAAGGGATATTGCTCCTTGGGGAAAGCTCGGAGACCCAGCTCTTCCTTTACATGGCCACCTGCCCACAAACTTCACCTTGTCTACATTCCAGGGGTCTCAGAACCAGAACAAAGCCATTGCTTGTCCCTAAAGAGCCACCAGCAATAAACAGGGCAAGGCAAGCCCCCAGCTAAGCAGCCAAGGTAAAAGTGCACAGGGCAAATGGGCTCTGCTGCTCCTCTTCCCCCCTGGCTGCATCTGCCACCTCACCCCTGACACAGGGCTGTGTCCAAGCAGAAGCTGCTCTAGAAATTTTTGCCAGGGCTGTAGTTATCATGGAGTTCTGTGGACACGTTTGTATAAAACACAGTGACAGGCAAAAGGCAGAGGAACACATTCTGCAGTGGGGGGGAGGGGATCATTTGCCCAGGTAATGCTTGTTGGGTTCACCGATAAATATTCCAAAGGCAAAAATTTTTTGGGGGAGTTTTGTTTTGCGTTTTTGTTTGTTTGTTTTTTGTGGGTTTTTTTGGGTGGGTTGCTTTTGTCTCCTGGAGAGAAAAAAGGGGCTGGTCCAGCTTCCATCACATGACCTATTTGACCAAGAAACCATTTCTGCCCCAAGTGAGCCCCGCAGAGCAGGCTCTTGGAAAAATGGGAAGCTCCCCTCATTTGAACTCCTGGAAATCCTCCTGTCTCTACCAGAAGGGATGCACCAACAAAAATACAGGCCACAACATCATTCCACCAGAGCTGGTCCCCTGGGTCCCTGCTGTGTCTGTCCCAGCTGATAGCCACTATCCCTGCTGCCTGAAGTCCTCCCATCGCTCCCAGAACACATCCTCCAAGTGCCTTGGACATGCCCCAGATGCAGGCTGAGCGTGGCAGGATGGTGACTGTGCTTTGGATGTGTTTTGGGCAGAGCGTGGTGGCAGCAGGCTGGCACCAACCCAACCACCAAGTCACCCCAGGGCAGCTGCCTGCCAGTGCCAGCCCTCAGGACTCATTTCCCCACCAACTATTTCTACAATGTTTGGGCTCCTGGCTGTTTACCTTAAACCCCAGCCATTTCTGCTAATCCAGAGAAGGCGTGGAAGGCTCCTACAACCATCATGTTGATGAGCATAAGCTCAGTAATAGCTTCTCTACAACTCCCTGCCTGGCACAAGCCTCCTGTTATCTGTGGTGCCCTGGCAAATGGGGCACTGCTGGCTGTCTCAGGCTGGCCTTTGCCTCCACCACCTACCTCTGTTTATGTTACTTTCCCAACACACTTGCAAATATGATAAAGGTTAATCTGGTACAAAAGGTAAACAGGGTTACACAAAGCTGGATTTAGCAATTTAGTTTTATTGGCCACTAAGGCAGGCAATTCTTCGATGCAGGTAATGAGGAGATAGTCAAGCCAGATAAAGGATCTGTGCAATATAAACATCCTCCCAAAAGCCTGCTCCCTACTTGCATAAGCGCTGTAATCATGAAAGCAATTCTTAATGGAGCCACTTGGCAGAGGCACAGCAAGCTGTGAGCCTCTCCCAGCTGATGGACCCGCTCCAAGAGCGTGTTACTACAGAGAGCAGGAGGAGGGGCAGGACAAAGCTGGATCCAGTCTGCACACAGTGGCATGGGGCAGGGCCAGGTGTCCCCTAACATGTCACCTCTGGGGTTGTGTCACCTCAGTTATCCCTCTGTGCTCAACTCTGCATCTGTAAATCCAAATGGATGATTTTCACTTTGTGCCCCAACTGCCATAGGTAAACTCTTGCAATGAAGGTTGGTCTTCACTACAGGTAGGGGCTTCTGGTGGAAAGTGTTACTGACACTGAGAAAATTGCAATATTATCCCTGTTAATAAGCAATTTGTTTTTTTCCTGACCTTCCAATATCTGTCCTCTGCCTTAAAGAAGGAAAAATAAAGCATATCAAGATCCCCTTGAGGTGGTTTTCTTACCAGGGGCAAAAGGGGCCTCGTTTCCACAACAAACTGCACATTTACCACCTGCAGGACTGAATCAGGTCCTAGGCATCCATCCAGATATCCATTATGTTCATTCCCAATGTCATACATAAAGAATTCTTTCTCATCTGAACTCATTTACCTTCCAGCAGCGATCTTCACCAGATAGACACAGGAATTTTCCCCATCCTACAGAGTCTAAACAGTTGTTGTTCAGTTACCGTATTGGGAGCAACAGTGTGATTTTGGGGAAGTATTAGACTAGAAGTAGCAAGTTCTAGTCTAATGGACTAGATAAGACTCAAATGTTTAGTCTAATAGACTAGAACTTGTTTTCTAGGCCACAGTTTGTCACTGGCAAATTTCAGCTGAGTAACTACCCTGCATACATCTTTTCTGACCTCTGTAAAACACAAGATGTACTTCTGCAAAGTGCTTGAAGACTTACGAATAGAAAGAGCTACACAATAATTTGGGGTTATTATGCAGAGCAGGTCTGTATAACTGACCGTTCACCAGCTGTAGCAGAGAGGCCAGTAGAGCTATATTGGCCAACCAGGAATTATCTCCAGCTGGCAGGCAGAATACATTTAGACTAACTATGCTTCTAGACTTTGAGGATTTTTTTTAATCAAGTCAAAAATGACCTTTTGCAGAAGTATGAAACATATCTGTAAGGGTTATGGACCTTTTCTTTCAATTCAGTGTTTGATCTTAACCCTTCTGAAGCTAACACACCTATTTGCATCAACATTAATAAACTATCCAGCAGTAAGTTACTCACCTAAGCAGTCCAACTGACACAATAAAGATGACTCATTTCCTGTACAGGATTGGGACCTACTGAAAGGCTGCAATTTCATTTTCCATTACTGCCACAAAACCCACTCTCTCTATCAGCATCCATATCTGAGCTAGGACACTGGACTAAGGCAGATGCTTCAATTCACCAATCACAAGGATTTTTCAGACAATGTGATACCCTCATGGTGCAAAACCTACTCAAATGTCCTAGTTTTTCTCATTCCCCTTTTTGAAACCCACCTTGAAATGACCTCATGTCACAGGCTGTGAACAAGCAGTTCTTCCTTCGCTGAAGGAAAGAGAAAGGCTGCCAGCACCTCGGGTTCTGGTTTAGGTGTTCTTTGGGTATTTTGGAGCCACCCATTTGGCATCCATATCTTGATAGACTCTAAAGTGGTGTTACTAAAGACAGACAGACCAATCTGGGGGTGTTGGTTTTTTTTTATACAAATCTGTGATTCTTCCATACATAATCAGCATCTTAAAGTAGATCTAACCTGCTTTCTTTCCTATTCCTTATACCTGTAAAGTCTCTGACAGCCTCACCCAGCTTTCAGCTTCAAGTCTTATCACTCACCACCTTTGACTACAGAAAACGTAACTGTGTCTGAAGCTACACTTGTTTAAACTGACTGACCTCCACTGGCATTTAGGAACCAATCTTGATTTTTTTTTTTTCTTTTAATCAAATGATCTGTTTCTCTAGGTGGCATAAAACAATCCCTGACACAGGAAAAACCTTATCACGTGTTACTTAACCGAGTGAGCAAAGGAGCAGCACTGGCATTCTTCTGAGAGATCAAATAACAAGTGTTCTTCTGCTGATAATAAAGGCCACCACAACTAATTCAGAGTGCAGGCTTGACACTTGTTTATCTGGACAAACAATTATGAAATGTTCTTTTGTCCCTGGGAGTACTGCGTAGGCAAGTGCCACGACTGCCTGGGTTACCTTAAAGGGCCACTGCTTGGGTACCTATTCATTGCTCAGCAAACAAGAGGTGCCTTGGGAAGACTGACCAAGCTCAGGTACCCCTTTTTTTCTGGTTCCCTTCACAGGACTGACTCCAATCTGACCCCAGCTGAGATTTGGGGTGTGATTTCCCAGAACTAACAGGGTGTAGCAAGAAAATTATGTTTTCCTGAGGCATTTAGATCCCTAATGGCAAATTGTATTCAGGCATACAGGAACCCTAAATAGTATTTGAAAACAGAACTTGGGAGTCTAGACAATTTAAACTCTTCTGTAATTTTTATGTGTATTTCTGAACTGGGACTTTAAAACAAACTGTCGTTTTTGTAATTTAGAAATTTTAAGTAACAATAGGAGACCATGTTACATCCTAGACCAGCGGTAAAAGATATGATGGTCCCCTCAGCATCTTGTCTGATACAGATGAATGCATCCCTTTTTCTTGGAAGGGGAAACAACTTGCTTGCAGGGCCCCAGCCCAAGCACCAAGCTGAGCTGTGTAACTGCAGTCATGGAGCCAAAGGCAAAGGCTCCCAGGCATCTGAAACCCAACACAGTTCCCTGCTGTTTCAGGTTGAATCTGCCCTGTTGTCTGGCTGCATGGCCCAGGGTGGCTCAGATCTGGGCAAAATCTCTGCTGAGCTTCCGAGAAGGAGCAAGTTCCCAGGGCAATGCCTTAACAGGGACAAGAAAAATCCACAGCCAGCACAAAATGGCATCTTAACAGTTTTCCTGGGAAGCCAGAGCAGGAAGCCCTGCTGTTGTATTCTTCATGATGTGGTCATGGGAATGCTATTACTTACACCCCACATCTGTTTCAGTGCCTTCCCACAGAGTCCTCTCTTTCAGCCACTGATGAGATAAAGGAGGTTTGAAATTTATTTTGTATATGAGGAATTGTATATTTGAGTAAACAGAGCCAATCCAATACAGCCGTGACTTACAAAACTCCTGCAATCTACTTGTGCATGAAAAACCCTTATCTGCCTGTTCCCATGCTGCTAACTCATACCCCTGCTTCCAAACAACCCTCCCAGTGACAATTGGGCACTTCACCTTCTAATAGAAAAGGAGAAGAGAGACCTGCTAATGAGGAGATTCAAGAGCACCAGCTTTGTCACAAAGCAAGGATGATTAAAGCTATCAGAGTAGGACCCACCACCATGACAACAAAGTTATCACAGATGGCTTCAACCCCAGCCTATAAAACTTCTAATTGCACTTCACTGCCAGGGTACCAAGGGCTTAGGGTTCAAAAACCAGTTTGAAAAATTCACAGGAAAGTCCATCAGAAGCTATTTAGCACAGGACATCTCCACTGGAGACAACATCCCAGACGGAAGTGTCACCACACTCCTGGTTTATGCGCTGTGGCCACTGTCAAGACTCAGTACAGAACTAGATGGGTCTCTTGCCTGGCTCACTATAACCACGTTTTCCTTTTTGGGAAGAAAAGGGAACCAGAGACAGCAGGACCTCAAGCACCACCTGCCAGAGTACAATGCATCGCTCCCACCATCCAATGGTGGCTGGAAAGCTCCTTCAGAAGCTTCACACGTGGATTAAGCAGTAAGGAGGAATGAGCTCCACAATGTGCCACCACTGACAGAGTCAGCCTGACAGTGTTCCCATCTGCTCTCAGCTACACCTTCATATGACCTGCTGATGGTACTTTCCAAATAGTCATGTCACTGTCCTTCCCTGGTCAACAGCAGAGGGTGAGCCAGATCCCTGGAATAAGAGCACAGGAATGGCTCCCAAATTCAGTCTCATCCACATCCTTGGCCCAGGCTAGATCCATGGATTAGAGCTGCATCTTTCCAGACAGGTGTCTACCTAACCTGTTCCTTGAGAACCAGCAATATCAACATTTGCTGTTACCAGGCTATCTGTTCCACTGTCAGAAAACCCAAATCCAAAGCACAGAGTACAGCAGCTGACACATGTCTGTGCCAGGTTAATAAACTGCTTGCTACTATCAGCCAGACGTTAAATGTCTTTTTAGGGTTTGTGCCAGTTCACACCAACTGAGAAATTTATATTCCCCCCCCCGCCCCGCCTCATCTTTTTTTCTGTCCATTTTGCAGATGGGAAAAATTAACAACACAAGGTCAAGTTAAGCAAAGTTTAAGGGCACACTCCATATCAAAACAAAAAATCAATGGAGATACTTCTCCCAAGGCAGGCAATTTATTGTAGCTGTGCTTATCATTAGCAAAGTGGAAGGGGATGAAGAAATGCCCTTCACTTTAGATACACATCTCACCATAAATAGACTACCTCATTAAACCACTTGTTTTTAAAGAGGAACTAGAGAGATTTGGCTGGTTCATAAAAACAAACCAGCCACGATTAAACTTCTGAGAGTTGCTATTGCCAGGACAACCTGCCGGTTTATCCCACCGAGCTCAGCCTCTCGTACAGCAGGCAGCCACAGCAGAGCTGCTTTAGCACTGCTGGTGGTTGCAACCACCACTGAGACTTCACCCAGGGCCAGTGGACTCAGCCAGGCAACATCTCTCTCTTTATTGCTGAACAGTGCAGCTGCATAATCATGGTGATCCATTAAAATAATAAACTCCACATAATAAAAATGTTAAATACTCAGTATAAGCTGGTAGAAGTACAATAGCTTCTTACCCTGTTAAATGACATCCTGATAAAGATTTATGTCACGTACACCACTTTCAGGAGCACAACACTATTCAAGGTGACTGTCCTGCAGGTTTTTGATCACCATAATCTTATTTTTGAGCAGGCAGTGCTGGTGCAGATTGAGAAATGAGCAATAAGGCCTTATCACATAAATTAGCTCTCTTCAAGGCAGTGCTAATGTTGATAAGATGTCTCATGATAGTATGTCATGCTGAGGGACAAGAAAAGCAGGTGACTACGTGGAACCCAGAGTGTAAAAGGGAGCAGAGCCCAGCTCCAAGAGCTGCCCTGGACCTGTGAACTGCTGGAAAAGGCTTTACCTTTACCTGAGGAAACCAGCTCACATGAGCCAGTGGGAGGTGAAGGCACCACCCAGACTGGCCATTTCATCTTTTCAGCTGAGGACATCTTCCAGCTGGGAGATGAAATAGGCACCATAAGGAGGAACAGAGGGCAAAACCCACGCAATTGGAGATAAAGCCTCTAATCACAACAGGAACACCCACCCAACAACCCAAATCCAGGCAGGTATTCTGCTTCACCAAGATTGTTCTGCTGATCTTTCACATCTACAAGCTCAGTCCTATCCTGCTGAACCCACGAAGCCAAAGTTCAGCTTCACATTTACTTCTGCTGGCTGCTTTCTCATGGCTTAGGCAAATGAGTGTGTGACAGCTGTACGGCTGCTGCACAGCAAGCTGGGCCCCAAAATTGCAAGGTGGAGGCACTGAGAAACTGGTAGGACCTCACAGGCTATAAAAGAAAATATCTCTGCCCATATGTGCTAGGCTGGGTGTGGGACATGTCCTTCCTCCTGCTCTCCAACATGCCCCAGGATGCAGAGGCAGGGATGCTCATGCTTGCCTGAACCAGAGCCTGTGGTTGTTCCTTCTCTGCTTTCCCTCATCTATCTGCCCCGAGTTCCTGGCAGTGTCATGCTACATAACAGGATGAGCCATCTCTTTTGCAACGGGACTGGCTCACCCTCCCTCTCAGGGTCATTGGTCCCTTTGCTCATTGTATTATCAACATGACACACTTTTTTTTTTTTTTCCCTTCCTGCTGTTTATTGCTGGAAATTGGTTTGATCAGGGCCAGTGAATCATGAAGCCAAGCAATGAAAAAAAGTCACAAAGCCAAGAGGCTCAAATCTCACGGCACTTGTAGCTTTTCTACACGAGGGGAGATATGAGTTTGTGTCTTCCCTGGAAATGAAATTGCTGCTAATGCTGGGGGGGGCAGCGGGATCAGCAAAATACACCTCGAAGTCCAAGGTGCAGAGGTCTACAGCACTGCAACACATTGCAGCTAACAATGTCGTAAGCACCCTGTTAGAGATGGGAAAGGGAGGAATGGCCTTTTTTTACCTACATTTCAAAACTGAATCAATACTTGTTCCTTCACCTCTGTTCAAAAGCCTAACTGCAGTATTCAGAAAGCATACCCAACGCATTTAGAGGAAGGGAAAAATAAAAACACAAATAAACCAACAAACCAACAAGAGCACCAAGCAAACCAGCAGAAAACCTGGTAATAAACCCACCTCCTTCCTGCATCTCAGCCCAAGAAACCCTTTTGGTGTAACTTGCCCCCACCAAATACTTTTTAATTTCCGAGTATTTCTCCAGTTCCTAATGTTTGCCTGGGACCAGAGCTGGCTGCTCTGCCATGCTCAAAGCCATCCTTGCACCATGCCTGAAAAGCTTTGCCTTTGGCATGTTACGGCTGACATCAGATTTACTGCAGCTGCAGCAGCACTATGTTTAAATCTGCTCTTTGGTGGCTGCAGACCTTGCCCAGTCCCCCTCAGATGACAGGATGTCTTACACTGGCCTGACAGTTCCTTTCAGCAGCCATTTCCCCAGGGCATGGTATTAATATATCTTCATTGTTAGCCAAATACCACACCGGCTGGCGCAGCCCAGCAGGAGAGATCCTCTGCCATAAAACCACCAGCCAGAGTCAGAGATCGAAAAGGCTCATGTGCCCATTGGAACTGCACTTTTGGGAAGCCTAAACCATCTCAAAAGACTTTAAAAACACCAAAAGGCTAAGAGTAGAAAGCTCAGAAGAACAGACTGCATCCTATAACCTGCTGCTCTCGGCCACCTCCAAGCATCATGCTTTTCAGAAAGCAAAAGAAAACAGCTGAGCAATGGATTTCATTGCTGGTATTAACTCTGAATGGAACTTTGCTTCCCTCATAGTTTGACAGGCGAATCAATGGCAGTGCCTGGCCACTCGCCAGCCCCAGTGGTGAGCACTGGGGAGCACTGGGAAGCAGAGCTTTCCCAACCCCTGCAGATATCATCTTACAACCTGAGGCGTATGATTTGATCACCCTTATCTGAGTTTGCATGTTATTTGTACCAGGAGTTGCTTGGATGCAGAAATCACCTTGATGACTTCCCATGATGCTGGATTCCACTAAGCTTGAGGCTCTGAAGAGGCATTTCAACACTTGCTCCAAGGTCCTTAGCAATGTGAGGAAACATCTGTTGGCCTAAATCTGAATACACAGTCCTACCTGGACATGACATGGTCACTTTTCCATGAAAACTTTTTCAAATGAGACAATTTCTGATACTCTATCTCTCACCAGAATCCTTGCAGTACTAACTTTTTCTTGGAGCCACGTTATGTAAATGTAGCAACCATCCCTGCTAAAGAGGATCCTGAAGTCTCAAACATCTGAATGCACATAAAAGTTTCTATTCATTTAATCAAACTACTATTTTTACAGAAGATTTTCTGATGGTAGAAAAGTGCTGACCTGTGATGTGCCAGACCTCTGAAAGAAGAAGCATGTGAAAACTTTGGAGAACAGGGGAAAGGGCTAAAAATCTAGGGCTCCAGCAGGCAACAGGATGAGGCCTGACATCACAAAGATGACCAGAAAGCTGAACTCAGGTACGATTTCACTTGGAAATTAACGGGAATTCAGGTTCCCTTATTAAAGCAGGGATAGATATCCAAGAAGAGGTACAGCAGTTAACGTATCAAACCACCACAGCAAAACAATGGCCTGTATCTCAAAATATACAGAAAAAACCCACCTGAAAAGCAAGAGATGGATGTTAGTGAGAACAGATTTCTCAAGCATTGCTTTTACCAGACACTGCACAAAACACAGAGTGCAAATCCATTTCCTGTTGGTTGTCTCAGGTTAGACAGCACACCAGCACGGCTGTGGATTAAAACAAAAACAAAGCCCCTGAGTCTCCCCACAACAACTCCCACATTTCTCCGTTTCCAGGACTCTTACAGGCCAGAAAAGAGAGAACTCTTGCTAGACCCACAACTTTTGGCACAGTGTTTTCATAACCCTCATCTTGAAAACAGTTGATTAAATATTGCTGTCATAAATTCAGCCCAGTAACAGCTGGGACAGATTTACAGGGGATGTGTTTTTTTTTTTATGACCATCTATTATTCATGGTGTGTTAGCCCTCACAATGTGTTTAGCCAAGGGAAAAACAGATAAGATATCCTCTGGTTGATTATTGACAGATACTTGGCAGCTTGTGTCTCCGGGACTGCCTGGTCACAAATAAAATAAACTCGGCCTCTGGAAGCACTGATTTGATAACTTGACTATGTCAGACTCAAAAATGATATGGACTGAAGAGGACAAGGGCAATCATTTGTAACAAACACTGTATTTTTGTCTCTTAAATTTCAGGCAAAAGTTTGTCAGAGGAGCTGAGCTGTCAGCCCTGGAGGGGAGTGGCAAACCTTCGTCCAGAAACAGCCATGGCAAGATCTTACTGACCCGAAGATTCCTCCTCAGGAAAGCGGTGTCTGCTCTGTACCAGTGTCACATGCAAGAGGATTTCAGGTGACAAGTGGGTGTCCCAGGAACTATGTCAGGTGTCAGTCAATGACAGATGTCCTTGCAGGACATGGACAAGGAGCCAAACTCACCTCAGCCCAAAGAGCAATGCTGCAAACACACACTGCTCCAGCTGCCCTGTCAGCTACAGGGCCACGTTCAGCTGAGATCAGTGCCTGGCTGGTGTGATTTACACCATTCCAGACTTCAGGAGACACAGATATCAACTGCAAGGCCACTAGAGAGAACAAAACTCAAGACCCAGCCACAGTCTGTTCAACATTCTAGTGTCCCCAGAGACATCACTTTTCTTTCTAAGCAAGTCAGAAGACCCCAAGACACGACACTGAACTCTGTTTAAATTCAGCAGCTGAAACCTGGTTTCTCCCCAAGTTTTATCTTGTGAGGTTCCCTAGTTTTGAATGGGAAGCAGCTTACAAAGTGCAGGGAAAACTGTCAGTAGCATTCATCTGGTCAGTACTATCCCTTAAAAAGAGGTGGCAGGGACGAATTAGGTCCCTCACTTCATTCACAAGCACACACAGAGTTGACATTAAAAGCTCTATCCATACATTTTTACCTTGTCTCTATCCTACAGAGTTCAGGTGCTGCAACAGGGGTGTCACTCCTGAGCATCTCTAAGGCCTGATCCTAAAATCACATTGTGGAGGGACTGTGTCTTTCTGAGGCTGAGTTTCCCAAAAGAGGGAAGCTCAGGGAGAAACCTGCAGAAATGTGGTGTGTTGAGCAGAGGTGCCAACACCCACAGAAGACAGTCCTCAACCCACTTGAATGGCCTGCAATTACCACAGCCAAATTCTCTCCCAGGACAGGTTCACTCCCCACCCTCACCAGGAACAAAAATGGTGCTGTGCACATTCCAGCAGCCCCACACAGTCCTCTCACTGCAATTTGACTGTCCAGACTCTGTCTATGCACACCTGCACCTCAGTGTGGTTTGCTGCACTCCCCTCCAAGCCACCATTGCTCACATGGGTATAAAAGCACCAAGACAAGCTCGACAGAAGTAATTTCTTTAAAATGAGGCATTTGTATTCTGGTCTGAGCTGAGGATCTCTGCCAGCAACACAAGCAAGAGATTTTTTCAGTCAGCTGGGCAGGCTCCTTCTGCTGGGAATTACGAGACCTGATTTCAAGCCTGGGTTTATTGCAGTGTTGGTCAAGTCACTTCATCCCACCAGAGCTTTTCTTTTCAGACTCACTTGTCTGCTGTTGACTATTAGATAAAGATGAACTTAGGCCAATTAAATAACAGTTCTTTAATTAGCTTTTCCTTCTCAGCAGTCACGTGAAATACTGTTTGCTTGCACAGCAGAAATAGCAAGATCCAAGGTGAATGCGTTTTATTATTGATCTTGCACAGTTCATTGTGCTCACAATTTCCTCAATTAGAAACAGCAAGACAGAGACTGGAGACAGCTTCTCAGCTGAGCTTCCCTTCTGGTTATACCCTGAAGTGTTGTTTTAACCCTCATCCATCATTTGTTTGCTTTGCTTGTTGGCTAAGTATCTCACCCCACCCCTTCATATGACTTCTTCCTTTGGTTGACTCCATGCATGACTTGACTTCGAAATGGCAAGAGGTCACCTGACACACAGGTCAGTGAAACATTAACTATGCAGGCACACTGGTGTCACCAGGACACCGGCTGCTCATACATCCTGGCTCAGGAGTTAGGTCATCCCATGTACAACATTTGTGCACTAGACTGCTGCCAGCTGCTTTTACTGCTCCATGATCAGGAGCCATGTGCCTTTTGGAGAAAGAAAACATAAACCATCAGCTATCTGCTCAGCCCTCCAGTGAACAAGTTCTAAGCAGCCTCCTGCCACTGGTAAAGAAACCAGAAATCCCCCTCCCTCAATATTTAACAACACCCCTGAAAGCCCAGATTGGTTTCTGTTTGTGTGGCTTCACTAGGCATTAGAGACCAAAGCCTTGAACAACAAATACCTTACTGCTATTGCCATCGTGGGGACTGTGTGGCCACCAGAGTGACCTGGAGCAGTTCTTGAGCTGGGCACCTGCCCATTCCTCCTGCAGAGAGACCCCCATTGCAGGTGAGAACTGGGGGGGGGGTCAGACCTGAAAACACAGCCCAGCAGAAGAGCTGTGACTATCGAGCTGGTTAAATGAAATAAAACTCAGA
This sequence comes from Grallaria varia, assembly GCA_013396735.1. Classification (NCBI taxonomy): domain Eukaryota; kingdom Metazoa; phylum Chordata; class Aves; order Passeriformes; family Formicariidae; genus Grallaria; species Grallaria varia. The sequence continues at coordinate 189,669 of VWZG01013665.1, read as the reverse complement.
TTGTGCATGGGAGGAAGAGCCTCATCTCCACTCCTGCTAAGACCTTCTGAAGGTGCTAATTGCTCTCTCTAGGAAGTTGCATTCCCCAAACCCCGGTTATTTCAAGACACACGAGGTTCAGCTCCGTTTTATCTCTGGTGGTGATACCAGGTGGGTGAAACTGCAGCAGGGAAAGGATAAAACCAGAGAAGGTCTCGTGTTGTGTGACGGAGGCAGTGACGCATATCAAACAGAAAACTTCAAAAGCTCTTATCCAGCTCGGAGCCAGGTGATGATGTGTCTCCTCAGAGAAAACCAATAGCCTTGAGAGACAAAGGGCCCCCTGAGAGCCAGGAACTCGCTGCATCTCCCGCCTGTGTTCATTAAAGCTTTGAGCCAGTTCCCAAAGAGCTGTGTCTCAGCACTGAGGCTGCTGCCAGGCTGGTAGATAAGAGCACAGAAGAGCTGTATCTGCAAACCCTTTCCCCCTCCCTGCGTCTGCCTGTTGCACCAGCATATTAACCTTTTGTGCTTCCCATCCTTGTTTTTTTCTTTCCGTACCTGTCTTCCACCACCACCACTGCCCCCAGGTACTGGGGCTGCACCAAAGCACAGCAGTTTCATTCCAAGCCTTGGAAACCATTCAGAAAGCACCACCGTGCCAGTCTTGGCCTTGGTTCCACCCAGGACACGCAAACCCAATGACCACAGCTCGCAGGGAAGGCACAGGTGGCCCAGGGGCACAGAGTCAGCTTCAGGCAGAGGCTTGTGAAATAATAACACAGGAGTCATGCTGCAAATTCAGACAGGAAGGAGGCAGATGTCCCAGACCCCACCAGAGCCCCAGGCAGGACTTGGGCAGGTAAGCAGCTCTTACTCATCCTGTAATTCACCTGAGAGAGAACTTCCTTTGCTTCCCATTGCACAATTATCACCACCACATCTTCAAGCACCTTAACCCATTCCTCAGATAACCTTCCCTTTTAAAAGCACCAGGATTTTAAAAGACTTTATCCATTTGTCTTTATTGATACCATGATCAGAGTGTTTAAAACTGTGATTTGGCCTCAAATGGGGACAGGATAGCAAACAGTCAATACAGTAAGAGATGAGAAAATAAACACCCACCTTTGTCTTGCAGTTCTTTCATGTGAAGAACACCATTTTCTATTGCCAGACCCTTGGCACCCCAGGTTAGAAAGGACACACATGAGCAAAATCCTAGGTGACAAGTTTTGAACTTCAGTTTGCATCAGCACAGGGCAGATTACAGAGGAGGCACTGCTGTGATATCTGTGCCAGGTCAGCCTTCCTCATCACCCTCTCACCAGGGCTCACTTCTCCCTCAGACACACACAGAGGTGTCACAGAAGACTCCAGCACTGCTGACAGGCAACATGCAGGCACAACTTTTGGGCTCTGGCAAAGCCTTGTGCAGTTGTGGTGTGCATTCCCACTCCAGTCCCCAACTCTGACACCCAGCTGACACTGCACTTCAGCAACTTCTGTCTTTGTGCTCATCTGTGACTTCCTTTCCTTCCATGCAGCAGCTTTGTTAAAACTCAAGTCACTCAACTCAACCCTGTGACAGGGACTGACAATGTCCTGATGCTCCATGGGACCATGTTGCTTGTGACCTCTCCTTTCCTACCTGAGCCAGAGCTGCTGACAGACTCAGGGCAGTTCCCCATTTTGAGGATTCAAATGCAAAAAGGGCAGGTTTAGTTGGGATATTAGGAAGAAATTCTTCCCTGTGAGGGTGGTGAGGCCAGGCTGGACTCAGCTCTGAGCAATCTGTTTTAATGGAAGGTGTCCCTGCTGATGGGAGGGGAGTTGGAACTTGATCTTGCAGGTCCCTTCCAACCCAAAGCCATTCTGTGATCCTGATCTCCAAGCACATCTACAGGAGGCAGCTTTCTCCTCTTCCTGAGTTTTGGAGGCAATATTTCAAAGAAAGCCACTTAAAGCAACCAAGCCAGCAATCTGCTCTCATTCAAAGGGAACTGCTGCTCCACCAGATACGGCTGCCATACCCCTGGCAAGCGCTGCCTGCAGAGATGCCAGTACTAAGCTGGCAGTAATTAACATTATTAGGCAGGTCACACTTCTGATGCGCTTCACAACAGGGAGAAAAGAATAACCACACAAAGTCCAGGTGCTTTGGGACTCCTGAGGAGTGGCCCTAGAAGGCCAGCTGCATAATGTAACCATGGATGCTGAGTTTTACATGGAAAGGAGACCAACTATTCTCTATGGGGATATCTGCAGCCCCTTTCCATTAATTGCTTCATTAGTGTCTTGCAGAGAGAGTTCTGGGCATTGGGGCAGTAAAACCTAAGAAATGCACCCTGCTGGCAGGTGGAATTGCCGGCCAGAATCTGCTCGCTTTGCATTTGCTTCCAAACTTGAAGCTGTGCCCTAAAGAAACCACAAAGCAATCATTCTTCAAAGTGAACCTCAACAGGGGGACTGTATTGGTTTGGCTTTCCTTGTTGCTTTCCAAACTCCCAGAAAAGAGAGGATATTATCTGACTATGGAAATCTCATATGCAGAGTTACATCTGCAGAAAATAATAAAGAGAGCATTGATGATAGAAAAGCCAAGAAATAGCTCCAAGAGTGGTGTGTTCATGGAAAAACTACTATTTTTCTTGACTGTAAACACATTTAGGGAACATAAAAATGCAAAGAGTGAGGTTATGTTACAGATCTCCGATTGCCCAGCTTATTTTACACGCATGCACCCCTCAGCCTTTCAAGTTACAGCTCAAATTCTGTAGTGCTCGCAAAAAAACCCTGTGAAACCTTCAAGTCTGAAAAAATCCTGTCTTTCACTCTTGTACCCAACTGAAACCCTTGACAAAATATTCTGATCAGTTAGTGAAACAAAATTAACATGGAAGAGACTGAGTAGTTTGGATGAAACCTAACAATCTGAAGGACAATCTGGGGCTTGCAAGGCTGAAAGGGAGAATGGCACAGTGAAGGAAAAGGGAATTCCATCTTTTCAGGCACTGCCCAACCCCATGTTCTTGCAGTGAAGCGTCCAGCAGAATAATTTCTAGAAGTCCATTTTATACATTTTGAACAAAAAGCAGAAATGAAAGCAATGTGAACTATTAAGGAAAACCAGCAGAGAGGGGAAAGGGTTATAAGTTGTTGGTACAAGCCTTACATCCTGTTCATCAAAGAAACTGCTCAGAGGAACACAGGCTGCTCGTATGAGAGACAGTTTCACCCTCTCAACTCAAGGTGATTTTGAAGCACAAAAAATGTACCAATGGAATACAGCATTGCCTATATTCTGCTCAAGGGAGCAAATGTTCAGCCAGAAGAGTATTCAAACAAAGTGAATGACTGCCAAGGCACAAGTTACAGGGTACTCAAAATAAAAATTACAGGGTTACTCAAAATAAAAATACCTGCAAGGTCCATTTTCAAAACCAGACCTGGTTCTGAGAGGCACATTAAGGTGGAAGAAGTATTTCAACTACATCAGTTTACCAGAGCAACCTGTCAGAAGCATTAGGTTCATTAAAAGAAAGAGATTGCAGAATTATTGCATTGAATATAGTCAATACATATAGTACAGAGAATTCTAGAAATTATGTTTTTCCCTTTTTCCACGTCAGGTCCTTTTTATTTATATCCATTCAACCTTCCAGCATAATTGCATCCATCTGAGTGAGGAAAAGCATTTTATAAATCCTTCAGACTCGCCTGTGGGGTTTTTTGTTGTTATTTGCCACCGCTTTGTTTTTAAATATTCTGCTTAAAATTGTTTGCTTACATTGCAACCTCTTCATATTTGGCATTGCTGCCAACACCAACAGGGAAATGAAGAAGAAAGGGCTTTGCTGTTACTGAATAGGAAAAGGATGCAGGTCCAGTCATTGGTTATTCTACACGAGCCCTTTTTGGGGCAAATTGGTTTGACAGGGATTTTCAAACTGCTCCACTTTTCAGAAACAGATCAATGACAAAGATAAAACCAATACTGTCAGCAACCTGAAATCAGTATTTGCTATTTATAGGAACGTTACAGCTCACCACACATCAGTCCCCAAGCTGCTTGCAGACTGGATCTTACCCACGCTGCCTTCTTAGGGGGGTTTTAGGAGCACACTCTTGGTATCAAGGAGGTCATTTTACCAGTACTATACATTTGTTTGCAGCAATTTCCCTGGAGATTATGACTTCAAAACTGGTAAAGCCACTGCACTTACTGATATGAGACCTTTCTGCAAACTTACATGGACCCAGAGGGGAGGCACTAGTACTTGTTCATGAACATCCCTACAAGGCAAAACTGAACTCCACCACCTTTGTGCAAGGACAAAACCCAAATTAGCACCTACTCGATATGAAGATGTTTGAAGTGCAAACTTTTCTTCCTATTGTGGAGACCCCAAGAGGTGTAATAAAACTGTCAGACATCACCTCAAAAGGAGAAAAAATACACCCCAGCCAAGGAGCCAGTACAGCAACATGTGAAAGACAGAAATCACCACTCAGCTACAGGTAACTCATCACCTGATGGACAAGGCAGAGAAAGCAAGGCTAAAAGAGAGCAACAAATGCTTTTCACATCAGCCAGAAACATGGCAACAGACCTGGAATGCTGGGGGAGACAGCACAGCCTATTTCCCGTCACACCCCAAGTGGCAGATCTTACATTAATCCTTTCCATTTGGGAAAGGAGATGGAAAGGTGGGTTTTCCCTCCAATGTAGAGCTAGAGAGGATGAAACTGGAGCTTCAGCCCCTCCTGCTCTCTCGACCCCAGTGCCTTCACCTGGCTCTAAGGTGTCTGGTAAGTGCAGATGTCACACATGCACAGGGTTTTGCTCCAGCCACTTCAGCCACATGACATTCCTGCTGTCTGCAGCTCTGGACCTGTGAGCAGTGTTTGCTTGGTGAGGCTTTTAAGGCGTCCCCTGATGCACAGTCCTATTTACCTTGTATTCTGTATGTTTTGACACGAGCCCCGGCTCCCAACTTGTACACACAACTGGCTCCTTTTAGCCGTGGTGCATTTAAAGTGATCATTTCATGCTTTCCCAGGGTGTTAGTTTGGTAAACACGGTGTGTTTGTCACTTAACCACAGCACAAATCACAGCACACTGCTCACATTCTTTCCTTTCAGATGGGGAGATGCAAGAGTTGCCAGGAAGCCAAATGACAGTGCTGGGGAAGGAGGGTTGCAGGGACAGGTTACATCCCAGCCCCTTTGGAAGGCTAGAGACTCTCCCTTTGGAGTGCCTGAAAAATGCTTGTAGCTGCATCACAAAATAAACCAAAAACCACTTTAATATCAGCAACCTCACTGGAGAAGGTGGATAGTGAGCCGGATGGGATGTCCTCCCACAACAATTTGTGAGGTTTTAAATATCCCAGCTCAGAGAAACTAAAAAGGAAAAAAAAAAAAAAATCTCACAATTTCTCCAGAAATAAGAACACTGGGGGAGGAAAAGAGGAAGAGAACATTTTGTTTCAATTCATTTTCAGGAATTTCATTTCAGTTCCAACATTTTTTTTAACCTTCAATTAATGCTAGCTATCAAAATGGAGCCGCATTTGGACCTAAAAACATTGAAATTTTGCCATTTAGAAAAGGTCAAACAGTTTTCAAAACATTTTCATCCAATATTTTTCAGCAACTGAAATTCATCAAAACCAACATTTTCCCACAGAATTGTTCTGTCTCAGACAATTGGCATTTTCTGAGCCACAACGTTTCCCAAGGGATCTCCTCGCCAAACCAAGGGGCTGGTCCTTCCCTGTTGCCACCAGCTGCCCCCTTCGGTCACCAGGAGCCAGCTCAGAAGATCAATTCTATCAAAGTCAGACATCAGATACTCAGTTGGATGGGGTTCACTACATATCTCCCATCTCAATGTTTTATTTGTGCATTTTGTGTATGTTTTGTCACCCAAAAACCAGTTACTGGGCAGAGAGGGAAGGAGAGGTCTGTCCTTAGCTCTGTTACTACAGTATAAAGTGTTTTCCTTAAACTAGGATCCAAACCTATCCCCACCTGGCTCAAGCTGATGAATGCACTAATAGGCCCTGTGCAGAATTACCTGTTTGGAACAACCACTGTGACCTAAAAATTACAGCTGGCTTTTTTGCCTTCTTTGGTAGACTTTGAATCCAAAGGTTGTCTTCTCACCTACCAAAGTCATCCCTCTTAAGATACCACGTTTTACTGTGCAGCAAGGATATGCTTCCAGAGTGTGCTCATTTGGCACATGAGCCCCAACAGCCATGCTGAGGAGCAGAGATCACATGGCTCCTGTTCCTGCTGCACCCGAACACCCCATGAGCCCAAAAAACTGCAAATCCCAGACTCTACTTGCTCTTGGATGGGATTTAGTGGTAAATGGCTGTGAACAGGGAAGCTGCACAGCACCCCAGGAGGAGGGTGTGATGTGCAGCAGAGATGCCGCTATCATTGCAGCTACTTGGGTTGTGAGCAGAGCTGCACAGAGCCTGGCATGTGGTTGCTTCTGCTCTGACTCCATGCTAAGAGGTTTCTGGCTCACATTCAGCTTTGTCTTTGCACAGGCAGACAAGCTCAGGTTTGCCTGTGCTCATCTGTGTAGACATGAGTAACATGCTGGGACTGAAGTCACAGTCTAGTCCATAAACAGCCTCCATCAGAGCAAAGAAAACCACATCAATTACAGGAAAAGTGACTGAAGCCTTCACCAGGAACGCAGACACACACCTGTGCTGCTGGTGTTGGCCGGCATGGGAAGCAGGAATATCACCAAACAACAGCCACAGACTTTCCCAAAATTACACAGGACTGTTAAAACCAAAAGGCAAAAATGCCATATTCACTTCTCTGCATCTCGTCTCTCCCCAACTCTACCTATTGTGAAAACCAGAGCGGTGCTGAAGGACCACCTCTGTATTTCAATGGAAACTAAACAACATCAAGACTGAGGGTCTGGGTCTGCAAATCCAGCTTTTTACACCTCTCACTCTGAAACACAACCTTCTTCCAAAAATACTCTTACAAACACAGCCCTGAGAAGCTTCACAGGTGAGCAGGACTTGGAACTTGCTGGGTCATCACCTATTCTTTGATACACAGACCCACAGTGCTGTCCCCAGTTAAGGCAGCATTGAGCTAAGGTTTGTCCTCCAGGTCTGGCTCCTCCTTGCCCGTCATCTGCAAAAGAGATGGCTGCTGATGGCTTTTGGGCTGTGCCAGTCACCGCTGCCTGTATGTGGGAAAAGCATCATGCAAAGGTTTTCATCAAGGACCTGTTTCCAGCACATCCAGCTCTAGCACAGAATGCCAGAGGGATTTCTCTCACAAACAAAACACTGGGCTCCTCACAGAAGAGGACCATGGCACAGAGCCCTCCCTTACAGGACCACCATGGTGGCCTCAGCTCTGAGGGGCAGCCAATCAAGCAGACACGGTTTTCTTCCACCCTGGCAGGGTGACAGAAGCCAGCACTGCAGGAACCCAGTGTGATGGGAGCTGGACAGCACTAAAGTCCTTTCTTCTGCCTTCAACAAAACCCCAAATAAGCCACTCAAGCCCCGCAGAAAAGCAGGTGCAGAACTGAGTGCACAAGTTGTATCATCACCACTCTGTGCTTCAGGTGCTGCTGCATCCAGCATGGGATGGATGGGTTATGCTGTTGCAGAAAAATCACATTTCTTCTATGACTGGCAAAACTCATCTTAGGGCTTTTTCAAGTTTTCAGGTCCTCCTTGGAGAGTGACAATTCTCAGATCTGAGTCCAAAGCATGCAAGGGCCCAAAAGGGGCATCCATCCATAATTCCACTTTAGAGACTGGTTTTTTTCTGCTCACATACTCCCTGCAGAAATAACATTGCTCACGTTCCCATCTGAGTCCTCAGGAAGCTCCAGAGCAGTTAAGGGGGAAAGAATCGAGGCATTCTGGTAATAGATATACAGCAGAAACTATCAAACAGCTTTGTGGGTTTTCCCCTGAAGTGAGAGCCATTTAAACATTTTTCAACTAAAAACATATGACTTTCTTGAATACGTCTAGCAGCGTAAGTTTTTAAGCAGCACAGAACAATGTCCCAAATCTAAACTGCAGGTTGGATTTAGAGAAAATAAACCCCTAAATTTTTCCAATACAAAGGATGACCAAGCTATATTTCCAAAACCAGTGTTTCCACCTTTGACAGCCAGTAGTGAGTGGACCTCCTGTACTCCGAATATGTCACATGCTGATGTTCTTTTACCACTCCAGAACCTTTAGTAGCCACCTTGAAGGAGGGCACAAGAGTTATCCAGTCCAAATTCTTCCTTAGGTACTTATTTTCACAAGATCTACACATCACAGGCATGAGCCAGAGCCGGTTACTTCACATCCCTCTTCCCCTATGACCAAAGCAGCAGTTTTGGATCACATTTCTGCCTCAGCAAAGGTAACAGCAACCCTTTTCCCAATTCCAGCAAGCCCATGACGAGGCAGAACTGGGTGCAGATCCACAGCATGGGGGAGCTGGAAGCACAGAAGGCACCACTGGACCAACCTGTCCTTGCTTGGCCCTGGCCAAGGCTATTGGCCTTGGTTTGCTCACAAACCACAGGCAGAAACGAGAGGCAGCAAGAGAAGAGGAAAATTCTTTTGGAAGAGCTCCTGGATCCTGCATCTGCAGCTTATGCTTGACAGGATGGGGCTGGATGGATAGGACAACTGCGTTTATTCGTGTGTTTACAGAGACACTCTCTGGGAAACATTTGAAACGTGATGCCACACAAAATATCTGGCACCTGGAAACCCGCTGGGCAGAGCTGATGCTCAGCTACTCCAACACCAGTACTTCTAGAGGTGGTACCAGCCACTTGTCTGGCATGTGGGGACTGCAGAGAGATGATATATTTCTCTTCAGACTTAGTCCCTTTTGCTACTGCTGGGCCATGTTTTTCTCCTACCTGCTCAGGTAAGGAAGGTAAAAGGAAACCCCTTGAATGCAAGAAAATGCTTAAGTTTGTGACAACGTTAATTTTATGAATTCTACAAGAGAACTGCCCAATCTTTCCCTTCCGTCCTGATCAAACTCGCCTTCCCAGGAGGAATTTTGGGCAAGTCACTGATTTGGGTGTTTTGTGGGTTGTTTTTTCTTGCAAATTTACACCTGAAGCCTCCTGCAGAAAAAGTAAGATTGCCCATTCTGAAACGCAAAATGTCATTGAACTGCTTTGCTTTGACCCTTACACACACAAGGGAGACCAGAATACTGCACAACCAACATCCAACCAGTTCTGTAAAAACAACAGAGCCTCAGAAGGGGCAGGGATTTTGTGACACTGACAGCATTTTACTCAAGTGTGCTTTACCTCTGGGACTTCTGTCAAGTCTCATTCTTTGCAAACATCAAGGTATGCCAGTGTAAACTGTTTGCTGAGGAGGTAAGAGTCTCCATTCAAGGAGGTGTTACTGCTGGGAAGCTGGAAAAAAGTGATTTCTGTTGAAGTCTTGCTTCTCCTCCAATACTTGTTCTATGCAGATGAATTTAGCTCTGCTGCACTAAAAAGCCACCCAGAAATCAGAGATGCAGGGCAAAGTCAGCTTTGAGAGGCAGGCAACTAGGAGATGATTGGATGAATTTGAAGAACAGGCTCATCATCTTGGACATTCCCCTGCTGGGTATTGCTCAACCAAGCACAACTGGCCTTGGGAACCAGGAAGAAGCAAAAGGATGAAGGCAATGGCACAGCACCAGCTGCAGCCTCTGGACATGGGAAGACGACCTGAGCCACCTACTAAAAAGAAGTGACTACTGGCTGGTTTAACACATCAACCTTGTGCCACTCCGGTACCAAACCACACTGGTGGTTTCTGTGCCTTGGATCATGGACCAAACCAGACCCACATGGCTCTGCTCTTTTGCCAGGTACATCTCAGCACCCACATCACAAATTTCACACCTACTGCAAAGCCTCTGAAAATTCCAAACTTCCTAGCTATCAGAAGTTCAGTTAATAAAAACAAATTTTTTTTACAGGGTACAAGTGAGAATGCTCCTTCCCATATGGTAGGGGGAGGCTGTCCAATGTACAAACTATTCCCAGGAAGTTATAATGCCAAAGACAGATTTCCTGGAAGAAAATGTACTGCTCGAAATCAGTATGTGCAGAACAGGCTCCACACAAACATACATTATTGAGCACTGCAGGCAGCAAACCCTCCTGCCAGGCAGGGAGCTGGAACCCTGTTGGCCAAAAGGCTTGTCCAGCTCTGCTCTTCTCAAGCAGAGCAACTTTGAGGAGTCTTTTGTCTGTTTGTTCATCGGTTAAAAGCTATTTGGGACTGGGCTGAATCAGATTGGGAGGTGGAAATGCCACATCTGCTCTTGCAGGCAGCCAAGGGTTCTGGCCCATGGCTGGGTTTCATTAGAGCACTAAAAAGGTACAAGAAGAACAAGATAACTCTAAATAGAGAAAAGGCAGACATGCCACCTGAGACAAATTAAATGCCCAAAAATATGTCTCTCTCCCAGTATCTAATGCCCCCTGGGATGAATGCTGCTCTCCAGTTTATTCCCCAACTTGGTGGGCTTCTGAGCAACACAAACCCCACAGGAAATGTTTCTCATGTGTCCTCTCTGCAGCTTCATGCCCAGCCTATACCCCACAGCCAAGAGGCTCTTCAGCTGTCCCTGCACCACCCTCAGGTCACCACTCCTTGGGCAGGAACACCCCTCGAGCACTGGAGGGGTGAGCTCCTTCACATCCTGGGGAATTTGGAGGATGAAAGGAACTTACAATGGGACAAGGCTTTTCCCATCCTCGAAGCTGAGCGCCACAGCTGAGCTCCAGGATTGCAGCACCAAGACTTTGACCTGTTGTCCTACGCAGTGACAGCATTTGAGGAAGCTCCCAACTTAGTCAGCAAGTGATGCCAGGGTACAGCCTGTCAGGAATTCCCCAAAGGGGTTTCTCATAGTGCTGATTCACTGAGGTCTAATCCAGCTACGGCAAGAGAGCAGTTTCAGCAATCTCCCGGTTTAACATTTTGGGAGGGGGAGGCATCTTGAAACAGGCCAGAGCTGCTCTTGTTTTAGAAAGTTTGGATGCCTTATGTGCAGCTTCTGCTACTGCCAACCGGTTGGGATTTGTTTTTCAATTACCAGGAAACACAAAACTACAATAAAACTCATTCCAGTTTGGGAGGGAAATCCTGAAAAAGAAAATCTTGAAAAATCTTACAGCATGAGAAAACTTCCCCTTCAATTAAAATCCATCCCTCTGATCCAAAAATGAAGATGAGACTACATGAACATTTGTAACTCCCAGAGAGACTATTTCCAGCAAAATCCACAGTCATGTGCTGGAACATGAAGTGACAGAAGAGAGGATGAAGGGTATCAAAGTAAGGAAAAAAAGACTCTGAATTTTCTGAGTAGTTGCTCATGTTGCTGAAGTCCAAATCCAACTGGGCTGCTCCCAGACCAAGTGGTTCCATTTTGGGTTGAAGCTGAGGTGCTGGGTCAGAGTCCAGTCAAAGATTTGATCTCTCTTTGCAATTTGCTGGTGGCACACATTGGAACAAGGGAACAGCCTCAGGGCTGCTCTAACCTCCTGTGGTCACTGTGGTCTTGACTAAGGGATTAGGACAAGGCAAAGTCAAGCTTCGCCCCAAAGCAGGCAGTATTCAAGGAGAAGCAATTCCAGCCTGTGTCATCAGCAGGAGGGACAGCAGTGCAACAGCCTCTCCCCGCACTCCTTTCTGCAGCTTGGATAAAGCCAGCTTTAAAATTCCCACAGGAGCTTTAATGGCATGATTGCACTGGAAAGTGTGGCTTTTGTGGCTACAGTTTCCAAACGGGTCCAGCCTTCACCAGCAGCAAGTGAGCTCCAAAGTAGCATGGGAGGAAATGAGAACAAGGAGAAAAGGAGGCAGCTTTGCTCATAAGAAGTAGGAAGAGAAGAAGACTGGAAGAGAGAAACCACTGAAGCAGCTCAACTTTTCTCAAGTTATAATGAGAATAAAACTCAGAAAGGGAGCATGAAGTAATATGAAAATCAATAAAGATGGAAAAAAGGATGATTCTGCCATTAAGATCTCTGGCACCGTCCTGTTTCTCTGCTTGCTCTGGGCAAGCTATTATTGTAGCTTTTGCCTCTGTCTCTCCACAAATAATGCAGTTATGCTCCTATTATTGCTGGGCTGAGACTGCTCGATCTCCGTCCCAACACAAACCAGAGAGGCTGTGGCACTGCAAGGGAGCAGGTACCAAGACCCCCAACACACCCAGGATGAACTGCAGTCTGTGTCACCCTGCAGAAACCACTGGACTGATTTCTGACCCCCCCGCACATTTTTCCTATCCGGCAAAACTTCTGATTAGGAAAGTAAATATGGATAGCCTGGGCAGATGGTAACTTCAAACCAGGCTGTTGTAAAGATACAGGAAATCAAACACATCAGCAGAAGGTACAGTGGCAACAGGACCCTTCAGTCTGATGGTTATCTGGAGCTACCTGCACTAGGCAGGACCTTCAAGGGGCATTGTGCCCTTTCTGGCCCACAGCTGTCCTATACAGAGCCCCCCTCAGCTCCTTAGCCTGTGCATTTCAGAGACCCATAACACTGCAGGTTTGTGTCTGCCCATGAGAGGCAATTCCTTCTGCTAGTGTGAATCATTTGAACTCCCAAGGAAGCATAGGAAGAGCAACTGGGGTGCTTTTCGGTCCTTTCTTAAGAGTCACTGAGGGAAGCACTTCCAAGCACACCAGCTAGGGAATTGCCACCAGAACTTTTCTGCTAGACTCAGAGGAAATATGCTTGTAAGAAGGAAATACATATTGAAAGTTCTGTGCTCAAAGCAATGAGCTGAGTCTTTTCGACTGAGTCCTGCCAATCCCTTAAAACTAAAGCTTTGCTTACTGCTAGCAGGTTTTCTCCCTTTTTATGGAAAAAAAGAATGGTTAGCAAGCTATGGAAAAGTCTCCAGGTGGTGAGGGTCAGAGGGAGGTATTTCTCAGCAGGGACACCAAAGCAACTTGAGTTTCTATTTGTTTGCTTGTTTTAAACAGGTTAGTTCTGCATAAGGTCAGTAAATAAAAAACCTACATCCACCATTCCATAAACTGCAATAGCTAATTAAGTCATAATATTTGTGATTCAATATACACTACGCAAAGGGAAACATTAATGAATTTTACATGACAAGAAAGCAAAGAACATTACTTGTCAGTCTCAGAAATTCATTAAACACTCTTGTAAAAGATACAGCTCAAGTGCAGAGCACTAAAATGATCACAAAACCTATTAAGGAGCCTGTTTAATGAAGCACATACTTGCTGGCACATCTGGTACTTATACCAAGGTGTTTGCGCTAAGACAAATAAAGTCTTTCTTTTGCAGTACAGCCAAAGAGATTGTAGTCAGATCTACTCTTAAAACATACAGATAACTAACTCTGTGACTAAGCAGCCAAATACCACACTGTGGAAAACCTATACAAGCGCTGAGGGACTTGTGCATCTTTTCTGGAAAAGCCTAAATGAGATTTGCATGTGCTCCTGAGCCGGCTGGCTGACACGCTTTGACTCAGAGTCATGCCAGAGGTAGCTGTGACATTGCAGAGGAGGGATGGAAACAGCTCATGCTGGGCTGCTCAAGTCTAAAAGGCTGCTCCTGAGAAACTCCTAGAATACCAGCAAACCCCAAGGGGTGGAGCAGGCCAAGGAGGGTGGTCCTCTCACCAGTGACTGAGATGCAGGGAGACCTTGTGTCTCCCTAGGGCACATTGTAGCCCTGCTCTACATCTTCCTTTTCTCCCCTGCATGTGTTGCATGAACTGCAATGCCACGGAACCTTGTGCAATACTCGAGAGTTATCATTTTATGAGCAGTGGAACACTAAGGGTGGCTCCTACATGTACCTGTTACGCAGTGACGCCCGCGGGGAACAAGCTCCCTGGAACACCCATTGCTCACTCGCTCAGCCAAGACAGGGACAGAGCTCTAAATATGTTCCAGTCAAACCACCCACGTGCTCCACATGTTCTGCAAAAAAACCAAAATACCATTTTGTATTCTCCACCAGAAACATCACTCTTCCTGTCCTTCTCCTGCAACTTCTTTTTGTTGTTGATCATTCCATACAGCACATGGCACCTTAGCTTATTATAAAGCTGCTGCTTAATCATCAACTCACCTGTACATGGGGACTTTTTATTACAACTGACCCACCAACACTCAAGCCTATACAATATTCTCAGAGTACGCTGTAATTTGTCCTTGAAACAAGGCAGCTGAGCAAGCAGTCCCAGGAACTTCAATTAAAATCAGTCTCATCCCACCTTCTGCCCAGGGCACAAAGAGTCATCATCATCATCTCTCAGCTGAATCAACTTGTGTTGGAGATAGTCCCCTCATTTGCGTGTTTGGAATCTATGAGTTCCCCTCATGCTGCTGAGCTTCCTGCAGGGTTTTCACACAGGTTTAACAGATCCCAGCAGCAGACTGTGCCTCTCTCCTACCTGGCCCTGTTCTAGTGCTCCTGGACTTTAGTACCCTGAGACTGGGATTCCTCAGTCTGCAATTCCCCTGCTCACCTGTCCCATCTTACCATCCTTTACAAAGTAGCCAGCACCTTACAAAGCCAGAGGACCAGAAGACACTTGCAGAAATAACTCATTTCCTTTTCTCAAAACTTCCCCACAGGGCAACAGGTTTTTTTTTCAGCTTTTTACATTTTGAAAGCTCCAGCTCCCTTACAGCCTATCCAACAGTTTTTCACAACCCTACAGACCTGTGCATTCTCACAGGTATCCCAATAACTCACGGGCTGGGATCCAGCCACTGGCGATGTGTTTGGGCAGGAGATTGCACAGCACTCCCTGCTGCCATGGGGTCTGCCTCTCCACCAGCAACAGAAACGCTGCTCCAAGGACACGGGCTTAAATTCGATTGTTTCTTGAAGCGCGTCAAACAAAAGCATGGTCAGAGCAGCTTTGGTCTCTCCTTAACATGGGGAGGCCCTCAGGAACAGAAAGCCGGGAACAACAAACATACTACTTGAACAGCTGGGGTATGAAGTCCCAAGACAAGCACCAAAGAGATGGAATTGCGCCTGAGGAAGGGCTGAGAACTGGAGGGGAAGGTAGAGCTCTCCCCTCACAGAGAGATAAAACAACCAGTCAGCAAAAAACAGATCACTTGTTGTCTCAGAATCACCTTTACCTCAGGAGATCTCAGGGCGATGATTCCAACCAGCCCCCGGCACAACGTCGCGTGCCCTGAGGCGAATTTCAACTCACGGCATCGAGTTCTCAGGGAAAATATTCGAGCGAGGCCTTCACAGCTCAGCCACAGCCTTTACAGGCCCACAGATTCGAACCGTTCAGGGTCTATCGGTCCGAGCCTGAAGAAAAATAAATCCACTATAAACCTACCACACGTATGAGGAGCCAGGCGTATCCTCCTTGCTGGCGAAGCGACCGAGCTTCCCAAGGCAAAGAAACCCTGAGGCTGTCGAAGCAGCACAGCTTTATCTTAATTTCGGAGAGCCCTCCTTCCCCGCTGGGACTGGGCTCCAAGCGCCGCTCCCCGAGCCCCGGAGCAGAGGGCACAGCGCGCACCTGCCGCCGCAATTAGCGGAGCGCCGCGCCCCCTCATTGCCCCGGGGGGCTCAGCCCACCAGACCATCTCTCTGTACAGCCCGGCTTCAAGGCGAGCTTTACCTCTAACTGCGTGTTCTCCTGCCACAGAGCACCGCACCGAACAGAGCGGAGAGGGGGAAAGGTCTGAGCGCAGCGGCGCCGACAGAATCGCTGCATCTCAAAAGCCTTTAAAATGGTTATTTACGAAGCCAAGGGCTCCGAGGACCCTATTCGTGTGCATTTCGGAGCATCCTATTTAGATGCACCTGGGGTAGCCTGACCCTCCCTATCATCAAGGAGAGCATGCATGGCACGCTTTTTTCTCCTGGCACCTGCAGCCAAAAGTTGGTGGGCAAGCCCTGGCAGTGAAAGGTGTGAAGGCGCCTGCCCCGGGTTCTGCAGGGCAGCTCAGCACAGCTCACTCACCCGAGGCTCGTCCCCTTCTCCCCGGCAAAGGCAGGCACGGCCATTGCCGGGGCTCACACCTCCCAAACCCGCCGCTGTCGCCGCTTTTAAAACTCGCTGTTTTAAGAGGAAGGCACCGTGCTGGGCGCTGGTTTTTAAACCCAGAGCGCAGGGACAGCCCGTAAGGAACGCCAGGCCGATCCCATTCAGCTGAGGAATAACATTTCTGAAACAGTAACAGTGGCTGACAAGCAGAATAGCCCAGATGAGGTTCGCCTGGGAGCTGAGGGAAATCTCTTCCCCAAACATGAGTTGCCGCCTCCCCCGAACCCAGCGCTTGGAGGGCTCCTACGATGATTCTGGTACTTCATTTCCCTACAATCTTCTTATCAGGCATCAAATAGCCCTGAAAGTCCAGAGGATTCCCCGGTAATAGTTCCCCGCCTTATCGGAACTCTCCATCTTCTCGTCAGCCACACTGATGCAAAGTTAATTGACTAATGAAGGCAATTCCAATTGCCAGCAGCTCGTTCCTGTGTTTGCTTTCAATTTCCCCCTCAAAGGCTGACCGAGGAATGTCTCACCCGTCTCCTGGTGCCAAACTTTGGCCCCAGAAGGAATGGTCCCTGGCGGACACTGTCCAGGGGAGCTGCATGTCATCCCTTTGCCCTGCAGGCTGCCAGTGCTGGGCTTCCCGGGCCGCTGGGAGGGATTTCTCCTCCAGCGCTCCCATTAGTGCTCTGCATTTCTCCGGCTCTTTTGTCTTGCAGATGGCTCTTTCAGACTCTTTCATCTAAAGATTTTCAGGTAACTGAAGTGCCCGGTGGAAGGGGAGGCTCAAAATGAAGCATTTCCTCCCCATTTCCACCAGTCTCACTAAGAGCCCAAATCCATTTAAGTGACATTAGGCTGCGATTCCCTGCTTGGAGTTGGCAAAACACAGTCTGGAAACCAAAATGTACACGTTTTGATGGTTTGCCCCACTTGAATCACAGGAAGGGGGGGAAAAAAAAAAGTCGTTCACCTCCTGATGACCCAGAGACAGAAAAGCAGCTCTGGTGACAAGCAGGTTCCAGATGGTGGATGTTCTCCCAGGAGCTTGGGACTTGTAGTTTAATCAGAGTTTTCCCTGGAACTCTGTTAACAGCATAATTCAACAGCACCGTTCTCTCTGTGTTACCATCAGTGATGCGGTCAGCCACGTTCTTTGGTTATTTGCAAAAATGCAGTTGTAATTTTTCAATTTGAACAGTCAACGTTACAATCAAAAAATTACTTCCTAGCGATTGAGTGAGAAACAAAGCAAAAAGCCCCTCCAGAGCGTGTGCACGCGTGTGTTTCCAGTTAATGCTGAAGGAGCTCCTTGGGCTCCAAAGGTGAAAATGTGTTTGCTTCTCAGAGCAAGGAGCTCTTTGGCAAAGAGGCCAGGACCAAGCGCTGGCAATTCCACTGGACACACAGTCCTAGGCTGGTTTATTTTGTGAACGAGGAGAGAAACGGGGCACTGAAGGCGATGGAACATCTCAGAACAGAGAGCAAAGAAGAGCTAAAAAGTCGTATATTGGAGTAGTGCCTTTCTGATAAAAGCTACAGGGGGAACCCCTGACCTGAGCAATTTGCATTCCAAAGAGTACAGCTTTAAGAGATGAAAACCACTGTATCTTACTTCCCAAAACTCTTGATGAAAAGAAAACAAAGGCGCTGAAAGAAAACGCAGGGGGAATTTTGACACGGCATCATTTTATTTTTTTTTTTAAAGAGTGGTGCCTAGATAAGACCACTTTGGTCTTTCACAATAACCAAATGACACTCTTTCCCAGTAAGCCCTCAGAAACGTGGTTTCTTGCCAATTTTAAGTCACATCCCTT
>VWZG01013665.1:101848-171770 GCA_013396735.1 Grallaria varia | reverse complement strand
TTTTTTTTTTTTTTTTGACCCTGTTTTCCATGTCCCCACAATGGTGTTCCATTGGAAAAATACCTTATATCTGCCAAAGAGCAGCGTCTCTCCACGGGCGAAGCACCAAGCTGAATCCTTAAGACATTTTCCCCATTTTTCCCTGGACCAAAACTTCAACCCATTTCTCTTTTCTTGTTTAACAAAACCCAATCAATCAAGCTCCCTGCCTTCCTCCTCTGGGTGAAGGTTTGGGAATCTAATTTCCATTTCAATAGCTCCCGTAGACTTATACAATGCCAAAAGGGAGCATTTCGGTCCTCTAGTCAGCCCTTCAGCAGGTAGAAATTTCTTGTGGGACAGAGGGAAATAAAGGATTAAAAGCTCTATTAGCGCATCTTGTTCAGCAGCACAGGACACTGTAGTTCCTTCCCACCCGGAAGGGACCAGAGAAATCAGTTACTATGAAACAGTTTATATTATATGAAAGATCAGCTTTCTCAGGGAAAAAAAAAATAAATTGCAGATTCAAGTTCTATTCTGCAAAATTCTTCAAAATTGCAATTTTTTTACAGGATTGTCAAATTCATAATATGTCATCCCTTTTTTTAATAGTCTCTTACCAACCAGTATGTCTGGAGCTATCAACTGAAGATTTTATCAATTCCAGGTGTCCAAAACTACAGCAGCTTCTTAACAGTAATGAGACTGTCCCACACAGGAGGAGACCTGGCTGGGATGTGAATGACTATTTCTGCCAAACTCCAAAGGAGTGACTGTCTGCACAGATGTGACCTTTCTACAGGAGAAAAGCAGCAGCAGTGTGCCTGATGGGTTTTGGTTTGGGGATAATGAGTTCAGAACATTCAAGAGGATCAATCCGTTGCAATTATTTTTCATTAAACGTCTGATGAGAGAGACAGAAACAAATATAATTTTCTGAACACGTGTCTGGTTGAAGATGAATGTCTCATAGCAGCAGCCCTTAGCCAATATTTGCCTTCTTTTAGGTAACAAGTCACAGTTCCTTCTCTGCAGCAATCGCCTGGGCTGTTTAGTTGCTGAATTTGCTGTGCATTGGACAGGCTTCAGCCTTCCATTTCGCCAGGACTGTTTCTGACTGTGTTCACCACACGAGTCCATCTAACTAAGCACAAACTGCAGAAATCAGCTTGAAAGGCTGAGCTATTGAGCTTTTTCTCAAGTGTTTCTCGATGATGAGGTAAGAGCACAGTAAGCAGGTTCTTTTCGCTGCTTCTCGGCTACCTGCTCTCCCACCTCAATAGCACTGCAAGCTTCATGCTCCCTGTAGGGGTGGGGTAGCAGAAGATATGGGAGCCATGAGCAGCAAACTCTTAACTCCCTACTTGGGATCAACCAAATTATGGCAGACAGCCATGTCCACACTTCACTCGTGTCTGGAGCCCACTGGGGAGATGTGCTCGCCTCTCACGTGCCCAGGTTACTTCAAGGGCCAAATGCCACCTACAATTCACCTCTTTGGGATAAAGGATGAAGCGCAGCTGTTTCTGGGTGTTGACCCTTTGGCCTCTGGAGTAAGCTTTTAGTAAATCCTTTGATAAAGGGCTGATAAATAACAGGTCGCTCCAGCAGAAGACAAGCTGATCCAGCTGTTTGAATAAGCTGTGAGCAGGTCCGTGGAAAAGCTGACAGTGTATCTCGTAGATAAGGACAGAGATCAGCCAGCCATTCTGTTTCTGTGGAGCAGCAGATTTTCAACCCAGAGCTGGTATCTCATCATGGTGAAGACAAAATTTTCAATCCCATTATCAATCTTAACATTATTCCTGACGATTTTTTTCCCATGCTCCAAAGCCATTTGCCTTCACAGCCTATTCCTACTCATGTTCTGAGGGAGCCACCACCTCACGTGAGTGCTGACCACTCCTTTGCAACACAAGGACCCTGTAAAGCAACCAGGTGACCTGTCAAGGACCCTGTAGAGCATGCTGACCTAACCTCTACATTTCTGCAGGACTGGCAGAATTCCCCTTCCATCAGAGCAAAGAGCAGTGGCCACTGGCCCCGTCCTTCTTCTAGTGGTGGACAGGGGACAGAGAGCAACAAAGCCCCGGTGTCAGCAGTGTTGGAAGGAAGACTGTCTTCATGCAGTTAATCATCCTCCAGTCACACCGTCCAGCCAACTTACCTGAAGCACACTTTGGAGGAGTCTGTCATTTCTCAGCTACACTATTTTGCAACGTCCACTACACCTTTTGTGCCAAGCTTCCTAGAGGTGTAAAATTGCTTTTCCTTATTATTTGGAAACATGGTTGCCATATTAAAGAAAATCCCTCAATGCAGAGACATCTTTAATAAATGATGACAACTTATTTCAAAAAGAAGAGCTGTAAAGAACAGTGACACATGTCTGCAGCTCCTTTTGGAGGACAGGTACCTGTAAATGTTTTCCATAACAGATCCAGGCCTGTAGCTAAGGATTGCTGTCTGAATTTCAGGACACACAAGTCTCCAGGTCAAGCCATGTTCACTGACTCAAGAAGCAAGTTACTTCAACTAATTGCCTATTTCACAACTGCAAGAAAGGAGACAGAGGAGTTTGCTGAGACTCACACAAAATCAGAAGAGTCCTATTCCCCATACTCTGATTATAGTTTATTCCAGGAAGATAAGAGGCATCAGGTTAATAGCATCATGCAGAATAAAATAAGGAAGACAATAACTGCTTATGGCCACTGCAGAGCTGTTAATTCACAGCTCCCCTCCCAATGAATATGTTATTATCATGAATCTGTGATGCATGGAAGGAAGCATCCACCATAAGAAGTATATTGAAGAAACAATTCGTTAATCGTGTATCTACTTTTAATTTATGAAACTGAAGGGAAAACACAACAGGTCACGGATATCTAATGTAAAAGTAGCAATTTTTGAATGCCAGACCAATTGGGAATATAAGATTTGCCATAAAACCTTTTCACGTCCAAATCTTGGCTCTTGCACAAGTGAGAATCTGTGTTTGGGGGAAAGCATTCTTATCCCACGGATCTTCCACTGATGTGGGAGGTAGGATTACGTGGGAATCCCTCCCAGGTGTTGCAGGTCATGGGCAGGTTGAGGTTCCCATTACTCTGGAACAACACAGCTAAAATGTAGATCCTTGGAGCTAATAGCAGTGTCTCATTGTGAGATCCCAGCACAGCTGATACTCTCTTTGGTCAACCTGAAAGCAAATAGCTCAGTTTTGAATGGAAAGTTCTGTGAACTGGTGTGCAGATAAGTTTGGCAAATCAGCATCACAGAAGAAAATGTTCCCTAAAGACATTTTTGAGTCATAATAATGTATACAACTCCTGGGGGGTAATCTAGACTTGCCTTAAGATCAAATTCCAAATGTGATTGGAAGCAAGAGACCATTGCTACAGCCAGCTCTCCCTGAAGATATGTTGTGTATCTTCAGCTGATTCATGGTTCTCAGAGGGAACCACATCCCCACCCATCTGGTAAAGAGAAACAAGAGGAAATGGTTCAGCTACAGCAACATCCAGTTCAGAGCAGAGTTCCTCCGAAAGCCAACGCCTGCTGCACTGGCTCGGGACAAACTAGTGAAGAACATCACATCTGTGTAGTTCTTAACTACTGGAAAAGAAATGGCATATTCTTGGTTTCAGTAACAGGTGACATCTCATAATGCACGAGCTCTGCTGTTAGCATGTCAATTTAGAGCTGGAAGGAACCTCAGGATCCCCCTCGGCCTGGCAGGACACATACAAGTTATCAAACACACGTTAAGAACCCATCTTTTCCCCTGTGATGACACCACAGCCATCCAGGTTGTAGGAACAAGCCTTGACAGAGGAGTTCTGCACTGCCTGAAGAACTGGAGATACTTTCCCAACGCCAGGTCAGCTCTGAGGCATTCCTCACATTAAAAGCCCAAACTTAGGTAAGCTAGGGATAATTTTAGGATCTTATTTATAATGAGGGCACAGATGAGTTTCTTTACATTTTACTTACACAGAAGAGTGACAGGAATAATATCAACAACATTTAAGATTTCCAAAGGAAGAAATTGCTTGACAAAGTGCAAAAAAAAAAAAAAGGCAAACTAAGAGCAGAACAGATTCTGGTTTTACAATAATTAAGTCACACAACACCCATTATCTGGGTAAGTGAATTATGTTTCACAAGGGATCACAAGAACATTTTCTTCAGCTTTGATTCAAATTGTTCACATCTCCACAGTTTCAGAAGTCCAGTTTAATCCAGTCCAGAATCTCAAGCAACACAACAGCACTCTTCTGTGACTCTGTGGGAAAAACAATTTTTTCCTGTAACAATAAGATTCTTCAGCTTTGATTTGTCTCCACAATAGTCAGAGGAACATGGTGTGAATTATTACTTTGACAAGGACCTGTGTCCTGTGAGCTGCATGGAGTATACCCAATAAAGCTCCTCTGGGGCCACAGCACAAACACAACAGGGGCTGTTGGCGTCACCCAAATCCCTTCATTTGGGAAGAAACAAGAGAGCAGAAACTCCCAGTGACAGGAGTTGTCCCACTTTACCCTTCAGTGACAAAGGGGGATCTCCAAAAAGCCACGGGCACATGTCCCAGCCATCTCCAGAACACCCCTTGTGCTCCACCTTCGGAGGCACACAGCACATGGGGGAGGATTTTACTATAAACCCCTGGAGGTTGGCAAGAGCTTTCAGCCTCCACTCTCTGCAATCACAGGTGAATCCAGGAGCCTTTCAAAAAAGAGGAAAATACGTTTTCTTTGCCATCAGCTTGAGACAAGCCCAGCAAAGAAAGAGAGGGGAGCGGGAAGGTTTGGTACAAAACCAGTGCTGGATTATGAACATGTACTGCAGGTGAGAGGAGGTTGCTTGCACTCCAAGCCCCACGCAGACCTTTCCAGGAGGGCCAGTCCCCTCCGTGCATCCCCCTGAGACAGCAAGGACTGCCACACTCTGCTAAATGTCTGTGCATTCAGCAGCCCTTTGGGAGGAAACAGCCTGGAAGACCAAGTGGGCGACATGGCCGTGCCTCTCCAAGGAAACCTCTGCTCCCTCCTGTGAGAAGACACGCAGCTTTGCTGGGCCTGGGCTCCTGGGGGGACAGTGCTGCAGCAACTCAGCTTACACACAGGGATTACAGCTGTACCAGAGAGGAGGCTTTGCTTGCACAGGGGGCTCTTGGCATGGCACGTCACCTTCCCAGGGGCTGCTGTCCCTCCTTCACCACCCCTGCGTTCTTGGCTTTTCCTCCTCCCCCTTCTCGTAAAACTTGCCCAAACTGAGCACTTTTCTTCCCTTAGTCTGGCTCCTATTCTCAGAGGAGCCATTTCCTCCCGCCTGTTGTTGATTGTTATTATTTCTGCTCTGTAAATGCATCTATCATGTTCTTTGTTTCTAAGAAGTGAGCAGTCACAAGTTCCTCATATTTTTCAGGGAACCTGTTTAGCAAAAGAATGGTTTCTCTTCTTGTCCTGGAAGGTAGCAAGCCCCACAGCACAGGGCATCTCACTAATTCCAGCAGAAAACACTGAAACTATTAGTAGCTTAAAAAGCAAACATGAAACAACCCCCCAAATATCCTTTTCTGATGCTGGAGAGAAGCTCCTGCCTGGCCAGCCTGTTGAGTTAAGAAATACATCACCTCCCATGGCTGGAATGCTAATTAATTTTGCAGCTAATGAGCTGGTGATAACTCATTTACCACACTGGAGATTTGAAGGAAGGCACAGCTTTGATGCGCAGAGTCACCTTCCCCGGTGGGCAGACAGGATATCCCCCAGGCCACATGCCCTTGTTTTGCTGGGCTGCTGGTTGAGGAAGCGTTTCACACCAAGATGAGTCTTCCCAAAGAATCACCTCTCCATAGAGACCTCTCAGGGGTCAGGGATCAGGAAGGGCTGGCAGTTCCCTACAGGATGAGGAGTCGAGGATAACCCAGACAGCAGGGCAGGGCTGGCCATCCCACAGGACATAAGTGAGACAGCAGCCAAGTCAGGGGATGGCAGTCGGGGCTGATCCAGGATCCAGATCATTTGTGATGATGTGGCAGGTCAAGGTGGGAACTCAAAGTGCAGCTCGGTCAGCTCCAGTGACAGTAACCACAGTCTGGTGGTCACCACGCAGGTCTGATGCCAAACTGGGCAGTCAGTCCACAGATCAGGGTCCCAATCTGAGGTCCATGGCCAGGCATGGCTGCATGGAGTGGGAGACAGGTACACCTACACCACAGCTCAGGGAGCAAGGGGAACTCATGGACTGAGTTTAAAGGGAGCCCCTGAGCCCCCACGGGCACAGGAGTGGGTGAGGCCTCTGACAGGCTCATTAGGGTAATTACACTCAGGCCCTGACACTTCATCTCCACAACCCAGGCCAGTATCGTGGCCAGCCACCAAGAGGGATGCCACACATCCCATGCCATCCAAGTACTAATGTTCATACCAGTTAGCCCAGAGGTTACAGATGGATTTTGCCACTGTTCCCTTTAGGTGCAAACTTCACAGTCTTCACAACAGGCATAAAGGCTCCTTGTCCCCTCCCTAGGCAATAAGAAGGGTGATAGTCCTTGTGTCTCAGGCATGGAAAGAAGGTGAGGCAATAACCAGGAGCTGCTGCTTTTCCTCCCCGCATGCTGATGTGCCTCAGGGCAGGGAAAAGCAGCTGCAGGAGCATCAGCACAGCAGCACAAAGACAAACAGAGGTGCAGGAAGTGATTATACCTTCTGATAACAGAGCTGCAGAGCTGAGCAAGCAATTGGTTATTGGAGTTGGTCGCTAAGTGTGGGGCTTTCATTAGATGCAAACAACCTAAACCCAACACCACAACGGTGGCAGTTGTTCATATCAGCAAGGGAATTAAATAACCTCCTCCAAGGGATACTGCAAAAGGCGAGCATGTGGGATAAGAGAGACAGGAGCATTAGAGAGGCTGGAAATTGGCCAAGGCACAACTCACGCACACACACAGAGAGACCCTCATAATTCAAGCATTGTTCAGTGTTTCAGGAGCATCATGGAATGCTCCTTTTGGGGTGACATTTAATGCAGTCTTCAGACCCCGGACAGGAATGCACTCTGCAACAACTGGTGATGCCCAATCACCAAAACCAGCAAAAGCTTTCCATCCTGTTGCTGAGCTGTATCCCTGCCGTGGTACTCTCTGAGCCTGGGTCAGAACAGACAAGCTTACGATCAGAAAGATTTAATGAAAAGCATGCAACAGCCAGAGATCCTCCTGCCAGGGAAGGAGGGGAAGACAGAGAAAGAGAGGAAAAATATATCAAATGGCTCATGAAGTGCACTTCTCAGCAGAGAATACAGTCTTATAAGCCATCCCACTTGGGGGAGCTTCCCCTAACTCTCATACTTCCTTGCAGGCAAAAAATAAACAGATCATGGGGCCAGTATAAGGGCTGTGCAGCTGCACAAGTCTCTTAGAAGGTCCCTTTTGTATTGCCTTGGCTTGTTCTTCAGACTCAGAGGGAAGGTTAAGTTGAAGTCACCTGCTCTCTGATTCCCTGTGTACGCAGATCCAGCGGCAAAAGCACACTGGAGCCATCGCAAAGGGAGAGGCAGGTCCTGCCAGGTACAGGATTTATGAAGTTAGCATTTTTGAAGTGAAAAATAAAGGAAAAAGTCCTGCAGTTTTGATTAAAAAAAAAAAAAAAACCCAACCCAACAGTTCTGGGAATACGCATTTCCCTAACACAAGTTCCATTTAGACATGACATTTAGCAGTGCTCAAAACCCCCTCTGAGGAGCTGTCAGACCTGCTGACACCGATATGTGGAGAGAAGAGAGTCTGGCTTCCCATTCTGAGAAAACCACCAGCCAGCATCGCTCCTCTGGGCTGGTTGTGCTCGAGAGCAAACGGGGCACTGAAACACCTCCCAGCACAGAGCTTCTTTTCATCACCACTTCCTACCTCAGCCCAGCCCAGCTCTTGCCCAGCTCTCTCAAGCTACCTATCCGTTTGTAGGCAGCTGAAACTTCACAAGAAAATACAACTTCCCAAACATTACGCTCCCAGATTCCCACTGTAATCCCTTCCCCTAGACCTCCCCTTTGTCTTCTGGCCCCTCTTGTGCATGGCAGCCTCACTCCTCCCCAGAAGTCCCCATTCCTCAAGGGATACATCCCTGAACAAGCTGAGATCTCCCCATTTACTGCTTATAGGGTCAGCAAAGGCATTAAGGAAATAATCAGTGAGACTGCAGACAATTTGGGATTAGCCTGAAAACCATTTCTAAGGAGATCAGTCAATCAAAAGGAACACTTTGAAAGCAAAACTACTGCTCTCCAAAACGCACGAGGTCCCCTTCTCAGAAGGGCCAGACAAAAGATCATGACTCAGACATGGGGCTTTAACTTCCTCATCCTATTACCCAAACCTTTCACTTCCAACATTTCTCCATTTCTCAGAGGGTGTCATAGGTCCACCTGATCTCACAGTCTGCTGGATTGATCTTGGACATCCACAGCACTCCTCAAATACCATTTGGTCAACTCAACAGCAAGCAGAAGCAGCACGCAGGAATCTGAAAGTTTGACCTTGCAATTGTGACTTTCTTTTACGCACAAGAGATTTGGGAAAGCAGGAAGGGCAGGGCAATGATTGGGTGGAGAAGGTGCTGTATTTACAGAATACAACCATCATAACCTCCCCAGCAATCCACAGACTTCGGGGACCTCACCACTCCAGGGCAGGCCAGAGGGATTTCCTGGCTCATTCCAGGTGAGGGAAGGTATTTCTGCTACATAGCTGCACGTTAAGATGTGGTTTATCACCACCTGGTCAGCCTGTAGGAATTCACTGTCTGTCCAGGAGATCAACACGTCCATGATGCTGTGATGCTTTGGTATCATATTACAATATTGACATAGCCCTTAAGTTCAGCAAGTCAAAGGAAATAGTTGAAGGGTTTTTTATTTTACTAACTGCCAAATAGGAAATAGGATTACAGACATGTAAAATCAAATTTTTAATAACTACAAATGAGCATTTAGAGCAATTTTGAAGGTTTCTCACACTTCATGAGTATCCAAACAAAAACTCAATTAGAAAACCAGTTAACATGGTCCTTCCACAGTAAGGCTATTTTTCTGGTACAAGGCATTTCAGGTGGTTTAGACTTCCTTTAAAAACCAAGAATCACAAGGATTAAAAACCACTCATTTCCCACATCTCAGGCCAAATCAAGAGAGATTTTGGACCTTCCAGCCACTAAATCACTGTTCTCCCTTCTCCATAACCACCAGTGCCCCTTACAGTTATCCCAGGCAGTGAGTACAGCGATGTTACCCCTGCCCAGGGCTGGTGTTTGAGTTCCTCTCCAAGCAGGACCATTCAGTCCCACCCCACAGAGCAGCTCCCAGTGGGTGCCTCTTCCAGCAAGAGCAAGATGAACCCCCAGCTCTTACATTCCCACACTGGTCCGGAGACACAAATTCACACAGCCAAGGCTGAAAAGCTCTCAAGATGAAAGCCTTTGCAGCCAAAAGGAAGTCACATTATGAAATACAGTGGCGTTGGGAAGTTCATTAAAAACAAAAGGAGCAGAAGTGGAAGGAGAAGCTTCTGGCCACCAAAAGAAATGCTCAGGAAGCCTTCACCTCAGCATGAAGCCTCATCATAGACCAACCTCTGTTTCACAGCTGGTCATAAACCACCACTCCACGTTATACAGATGTACCAATGCATTGAATGGATGCAGCTTACAACAGGTTTTGATTGCCATCCACCAGCTCTGAGTAACATGGTAGGAAAGCAGCACTGAGGATAAAGAAAGAGGGATTGTTGCAGAATAGCAATGTTTACATTAAATAGCACTGAGTGCCTTTAAAATTTACATTTTTTAATATTTCTAGATGTTAAGAAGGCAGCAGGGACATTCATATTGGTCTCCTGCATAAAAATGCTCATGGATTTCATATGATGTCCCAAATTTCTTCTGGCTGAGATATCGAGACGTGGTTTCTTCAGAGGCTTCAAGCAATAGAACCACCAATGCATCCCTTCATCATTGGTGCCAAAAATTATTCAAACGTTGCTGTTCAGTCACTGTTAAAACCATGTACCTTATTTTTCTAGCTTACATTTATCTAACCTTAATTTCTAGCTGCTGGCTCACGTTGTGCTTTCATCTGTTTTTCATCCACACACAGGCATCACTTTACCCAATGAAATTCACCCCTGTATTTAGGGCTGACACAGCAAATGAAGCTCAACAGTTTTGGCCAGAAAGGAAAGTATCCTGCATCCTGCTGCATGTGTAAGTGTGCCACTGAAGTCAGACAAACAAGTCTAAAGGTAACATCTGCTTAGAGCTGTAAGACCTCAGCCCAGGATAAACAACATCCCCCCAGCACCATGTTTCTGGAGCTTTCTGAAAGGGTGGCCTGAAGCAGCCAGTCAGCAAGGCTGGTAGCAGTCACCTCCTTTTAGCATTGCTGTTGAACTACTGCCGTCATCAACCAAAGTTATGAGTCCAATAAAAGGCAGCAAGTGCCATCAAAGTTGCAGAGGAAGTTTTGTAACCCTTCCCCAAGGGGAAACATATGTGGGCAGGGGTGAGCACACGTCCCCCCCAGCAGCTCTGTGCTGCATGGCTGTGCTGCCATCCATGACCCTCACCCTGCTGCTGTGCTTGAGAAACAGCAGATTTACCCCTTACCTAAGAATCTGGGCCAAGCTTGAGCAGTGGTTGGCTTCTCCAGCTGAAAGGTCTCTCATCCCATGGCACAGGCTTTCCAGAGGCTGGTGCAGGGTCCAACAGAGCCAGCTGGGATCAAACTGTAAACAGAGAATTTTGACAACGTGAATTAGAGTCCCATGGGCCTGGCAAGGGCTTGAAGAGGCAGAAGAGGAGAATCCAGCTCTCCCTGTGAGCTGTGCTACCACTGTCCATCTCCGTTCTCAATCACAGCAGGAAAACATATTTGTAACAGAAGCACCATGAAGAGCCTGTCCCCCCGCACAGCAATGACACGATGGAGTAAGCAGCGAGTGCAACCAAGCAGCACCAATTGGCATTATCTTAACACTGTGGGCTGTAAATTGTGTCAGAGCTGCTTTCTGTGTGGTTCAGTCATTCCTTCCGTGAGGGCATGAGCACCTGGGGCAGGGGAGCACAGATAACCTGGCCAGGACCTGCCCAGAAGGTCCTTGCAGCTCCAGACCAGCTCCCTGAAGCAGCAGCTCCGCAGCAGACCCTTGGACACCAGCAATGGATTGACACAGTCTTAGAAGAACAGCTGCCAGGCTGTGCCCTCCCAGTCACAGCCTCAACACAAGCCACGTGGGTAAGATGAGGCTTGGCAAAAATGGCATGTCTGAGTGTTGAGAACAGGAATTTCCCCACTCCAGGCCAGTGGAGAAACAAAGAGCAAAGGGGAACCAGCCCACTACATTTCACTGCATTGTTGCAGCGAACAAATCTATTTTCCTTCTGCCTGTTGTCAGCACCTGTAGGATTTCTGGAAGAAAACTGACAGTGGGATACATATATGAGATATAGGGAGCAGATCACTCCTTTGCTGTGCCAATTAGTCTCTCCCAAATGACACTCGCTCTTTTTAATTCCAGGTACTTCTCAGTGTAGGAGATGTTCCAGACAGGACTGATACTTGGACAGCTGGGACTCGCCTCCACAGCCCAGAGCCAGGACAAAGCCAGTTCTCCAGGCAGACTGTGCGTCACAGCTTAGGAAAATTCCTGCTTTCTCCTGTGCCTGAGGCATGTGCACACACACAGGTCCAGCTGCAAAGCAAACCTGCTCCAGCTTGGGCTTGGAATTAACAGGCAGAGGAAAAGACCTGAAACCCTAAACTCCAAACCTCCACTGTTAATTTGGCCCAAGTGTTCCCTTTTTTGTGCCTTGAAACCTTTTCTCTCCCCCCTCAGTCATGGGATCACCAAGCAGTGCTCACCAACTAATCTAAATAAGCACCCTGTGTTTCCCAGCCTACCAGGATGGAAAACCCGTCTGACAGCCCAAGTTCCTGCAGGAAGCGTGATGAGGTGCTAAGAAAATAATTGTGCTTACATATCCTTGGGGCTGAAACAGCTGCTTTTGTAGCTGGATGGGTTTTTGGCTGGCACTCTGCTCTCCCTACGAGTCATTTCTACAAGACACTCCATTTACTTCCTGTTCCCCAGCAAGTCCCTGCAGGAGAGCAAAGAAACTGGGATTAAACATATACAACAGAGCCCAGCCAAGACACACAATCCGAATTCCCAGACAAAGTACAAGACAAATATAAGCATCACAGAGGAACAAACATAATATGGGCTTAAGTCTTGCATGAGCCCTCTGTAAATGTGATCTCACAGCAAGGCTGCACCTTCCAGCCTGGCAGATTCCATAAACGCGAGCTCTGCAATACATCACATCTCAGAAAGAGAGACAGGAGGCATCAGGAGTTTAGAAAGAGGATTCAACATCACCTGGAATGACACAGAACCGCTCATGCAAATGGTGGTTGGTGCACGGATGTAAAACGAGTGGGTTCACTGAGTCCCAGCCCAGTTCTGCACAACTGGAGCTACAAGGGTTTCAGGTTTTTGGCTGGGGAGGGAGGAAGTTAAAAGAAAACCGACTGAACTGTCCTCTCCCTGTATGTCTGAGGCAGGCACCCAGTGGCCCCTGTATGTCTGAGTGGCACTGGCAGGGTACCTCCAGCTGTACTGCCTGCCACAGGTGAGCCAACAGCAGGTTAAAGAAGGAATAAAGGAGTGAAGCAACACTACCCAGCCATGGGCAGGTGGCCAGTCTTCCACTCTTAGTTTTCCCAAAATAGTTCCCTGGGGTCCCAGCACAATACTCCAAACACTAAATTTCCTCTGTAGGATTAACAAATTCAGAGGCTGCCTTCCACTCATGCAGGATTTAATATAATAGTTACTAGTGAAACCCTCAGGGTGAAAACCTTGGGTATTTCAGTAGAATGTGGTCCTCACAGGTTCCTCCTCTGCACAGGAGGGGCCTGAGATTTCAGTTGCTGAGCAGACACACCGTGTCCCACTCACCAGAGGGGAAGTCCCCCTGAATCTGGCTGCATTGTCAGCCCAGCAGGAAGCATAAATCTCACAGGAAAAGCTATTCTAGTGATGTTTCCAGGATGGTTTTCCAGATCAGAGACACTTTTGGATCAAAGCCAGGGCAGAGCTGGCCAGCACCTCCAAGGTGGTGTCTGAGTGGAAAATCTCCACAGTGGTAGGAAAAAAAATAAAGGGTAGACACTTTTTCTGAAGTTTCAATTATTCAAGAAGGCTATGGGAAGTTCTCGTCTCTCCCAAAAATGTTGCATTTCTTTTGGCAGTGTGGAAAAAGAGCCCTCTGGGCATATTTCCCTACTAATGAAGTAAAAGAGTTTACAAAAACTGAAATGGAGAAAAAAAATTACTCTGCCACCACAGTCATGATTCATAATGAGTATTTTCAGTATTTGCCATGAATAGGGAATATCAAAGAACCAATTCCATACGCTTCTTCAGGAAACAACCCTCAGTGCCACAAGGCCATTTTCTGTCACGTTGGCACTGAGCTGCAGACAGCAGCTCCACCAGCTCTCTTCAAATGCTTTGCTGGTGTCCAAGCGAGGAAGTGCAAAGGGAAGCCTGGAGCCAGAGCATTTCCCACGAGACAGGCAATCAAGACCTTGCTCCCTCCTGTGAGTCAGTGTCACCGGAGGCAAATTGGAGATGACTTCTGGCTGGCTGGAGCTGCAGCCATGGCACTGGGAGCAGCCTGGCTCCTCCGGATGCGTGCACGGAGACAGAAGGGAAGCGGGACAGGAGACCTGCTGGGGAGACCCCACGTTGCAGCTGCTTCTGTTTCAAAGCCTGGCCAGCATCACGTTGTGCCGAGGAGATATCAAAGGGGTAGCAGGCACCTCTGGCCTGTGCTTCATGCACAAAAGTAGGAGAGAACAAGAAAGAACAAATTAAAAGGCTCAGAGCAAAGAACAGGCTGAGGGTCAGGAAGAGAAACACATTCTGGGTCACCAAGAATGAGCAAAGCACACAAAAACCATGCAATTACCTGCTATAGATAAGACAGCAGGATCACCTCATTTCATACACAGATCCCGTGAGAAAGTGCAGCTTTTCTGCTGCTCCATCCTGCTTCAGAGGCTTTCTTGCATGCCTGTGGCTCTCCTTAGCCTCCTGACTCTGATTCTCTCCACCCAGGTCTCCTCTGTCCATGAGCAGAAGAGGGACACTACTGAAGAACAAAACAGCTTGTGAGCTTCTGAGAAGCCTACATTCCTCTCTAGTCACTAAAACACCCAAAACCAAAAAGAAATGGTGATTTCACGAGAGAAGACAAGAGTGGGGAAAAAAGGAAGATGGTTTATAAGGCCAACCAAATATTAGAAAGTAAAGTCACTGCAATCACATATAACACAAAGCCTCTGGTTTGGTGTGACCACATCAGAGCCTGCAAGGATTACTAACAGCCTCTGCATGGGTTTGCTGCCCACGCCCCTTCAGCAAAGGGGAGAGAACACGTGTCTCCCTCTTGCTTTCTTCTTTGGAGCTCCTGTTTGGAAACTTAAACTCAGAATACTGAGAGAGGCGATTTCCAAATACTTCTTCGGTGGTTATTCACGCACTTGCAATATGCCATAAGCATTTGTCATTGCTGATTATCTGAGCAAGCACTGTTTGCGAAGCAGAGGTGAAGGAACGGTGCAAGGACACGCCGTTCACATCCCATCTTAAACCAGGCCCCACTGCTGTGTAGCATGGCTGAAGCACATGGACAGCCTCTTCCAAAAGCTCCCAGGGACAGACACCACAAGCCCCTTCTTACCCCTTAACTACTCAACAAAGCCTTCCCCCTCTAAAGTTTCATGTTCTATCAGCCGTAACAGCCTGCCTGAAAGCAAGGAAATGTGATGAAACATCAATTCCAATCTGCCTCACCCAGTCAGACTGAAGAGTAGGAGGTGAAACCCCAGCTCTGGTGAGAACTGCAGGAGTCTGGCAAACCATTGAAGAGCTGCTTCAGGTACTGTGCTGAGGGGGTGCTGCAATCTCCACCCCAGGATGGAGAGAGCACAAACTGAAGGGAAAAATTCATGGAAAATAAAACCATGAAGGGCTGTAAGTTAAGTCTTCATCAATTCCAACTGCAGGGCCAATGTCTGTGAAAAACCCTCATAAATACACTTGAGACACTCCTTATTTTCCTCTTTCCCTTCAGGAGTGCCCCTCCAGCTGTGAGCTACCCACTTGCTCGTGTGCTTTCACGCAGGCAGTTCCATCAGTGGCAAACAGCAGTGAATGTATTGCCCTGAAAGGTGTGGTTTCTACTTCTTCAGTCACCAGGGAGACTCTTGGAAACTGCAGAAATTCAGGGACCCACCAGAGAGGGGAAGAGGAGGCACCAGGACTGAGTAACCAGAGTGGCTCAATGCAGGAGCTGTCAGAAGGGCCAGTCTTGATCCCACTGTTGCTCTGAACACCCATTCCAGCACTGGAGACTCCTCCATGAGCCAATTCAGTTCACTGAACTGACAGAAAACTCATGGTAACAAACACCCACTGCACCTTGCCTGGCTGTGTCCCCCTGAGCTCATGAGACTATTGCAACGATGGGCCCAAACCAGGTATTTTGGAGCTGAAGGAGCAAATTTTGTACACGCTTAACTGACTTTGCTGGACCTGTGTGCCACTCTTCCCAACGTTCTCCTTCCCTATCTTAACATCTTTTGTGATTTAGACCAGTCTCTTCCTCTCTGTGCACGCCTAGCACGAGGGGCTCCCATCTCTGACAGGAGGGCTTTGCCCATCACAGCAAACAGCAGCAGCAAAGCCCTGCCCTGCTCTGCAAAGCCCCATCCCTGTGTCAGAGCTGTCCCTCCTACCTCGCCGCTGCATGAAGGTGTTTTCTCCCTCCCACATGAGGTAAGCACCAGGATCTGTGCCAGCCACGCTCCCTGCAAAGCAAAGTGGCAGCAGGTAAGGCCGGTGGACACTCCTTAGGAGGAAGTGGAGCATTCCCTCGCTCACACACTGGGAATAACCGTAACCACCCTAAAGGGTGGGGAGAGATAGTGCTGTGAGGCAACACGAGGAGATAACGGAGAAGACCCAGAAATACCTGGGTCCATTGCATTGTTCAGGCTCGAGTTCCTAGAAAAGGTTTTTTTCCCTCTGGGCTGCAGCGGCACAAAACATCCTTCAGATGACAGCAGAATTTCCAATACCCTGCGGCACCCTTCGAGGTGCTCACATAGTTGGCAGAGCAAGTCCTGGCTGGAAGCAGAGTCAGGCACCCCTCACCCGCTGCACTGCCCATCCCATCTGACAGAAGAGAGCCGAGTAATTCCTTTGGTTTTACAGAAAATGGTAGATTCACAGAAAAACTTAGGAAGCTCTGAAAATGCCCAAATAATTCTGGCAATAAAAAAATCCGAGGTTTACAAACCCCCAACTCTTTTGAAGAAGTCCTTTTAAACCACACTTGATGACAGCGTACTGCCAGCTGAACAAATGCAAAATTTGAGGCGAAATCTTTTTCTCCTCCTTTGCTGCTCCATAAAGGGGCGATTCCTGCCCTCCCCTGCCTCGTTTTTCAGTTTGTCCACCAAACTGCACATGTGTCCTCCCTGTCTCAGCCAGGAGGCTGAGGAGCCCAGGAAACCCAAGCCACAGCTTCTCCAGGGCTGGGCCAGCTCTACTTTTTATCAGCTCCACTCCACTGGGGAAAGGAATTATCAACTCCCTTCTGGCTCTGCTGAGGTGGCTTCCAAGCCAGCGTTCCCTGTCGAACCTTGGCAGATCCTCCAGTAACAGGCAGAGGTTTGTTCATCCTGTGGTTACACCAGTTCACACCACTCATAGCTGATGACTGGACATCACATTTACTGGTACAGAGCAAAGCAATTTGTCACAGTCCCATTCCAAGCAGACAGGAGTCAGGAAACCTACCCAGGTGTCCTGGGTGTCCCAGGGATTTCCATATCAAGGCTCCCCAGGACTGAGCAGCTCTACACCCTGGTAATAATGACCCCACGCTGGTCACGCAGAACTCCTCTGGGGGCTGCTTTTTGGTGGGCCTTTCTAACACAACCTGCACTTTTGCTGCAAATCGATGTGAAGAAGTAACTGGTTCTCATTTCCTACCTACTGCCTATTTCCACAAATTCAAAACAAACCAAAACAACTAGCTGGAAGTTACTATCTTTGAGTTCTCTTCCACTTTGCCAAGTCTCCCTGAAATCTGCACGCGGGCAGCGATGACCCAGGACGTGTTTTTTCCCAAACCAGACTCCAAAGGACAGAGGGTAGGTGTTCCTACTGACACACCTGCAAAGGCAGCTGAAAGAAGTGAGAGAAAGCCACAGCAGACATCAATGCCTGCTCCCACCAGTCCTCCCAAAAACTTACACCGAGCGACAGAAGTCACATCTCTTGGCTCCCAAGCCAGTATTGATCCCCTAAGCCCTACTGTCTCTGGCCTGTGGGTGGAAAACATTTCTGGGTAAAAACAAGGACACTGCTATGTCTTCCTTAGCGTTACAAGTTAAAATGAGGAAGGCAGCCCAAGGTCCTTGTCACTGCTGCCAGTCACCACAGTGTCACGTCAGTCACAGTGCTACAATTCCAATGCTAGGCCAGCATGAAAGTTAAATAAGGAGGCTGAATCAAACCAGTGATACTCCCAAAAGATAACCTGAATTTTAATTAAAAAAAAAATTTAACAATTGCCCTATTCCTTTCTGGAGTTATTTTTAATCTAGGGTGGATTGTGTCGTCCTGGAACTGAGTCAAATGAAAAGGAGACGTCCAAGGCACTTTCCTCTCCCTCTGCTCTGTGTCAGTCATCACTCTGGGGTTTGTAAACGCTTAGTGGGATTTGCACAGGGCCAGGCAAATCAGGCTCCTCCATTTACTGCTATACAACAAACATATTCCCGTAACGGGCTGTTCACCTGCCAATGCCTTCTGTTTTCCAACTCATTTCATTTTCTTTAGAGACTTTCTTTCAGACAAGTGGATAACCAGAGCCTTGGGTCGAGTCCATATGTGGCTCCTGCCTCTCAGCAGTGCCAGTTAATTCTTTGCAGAAATCCTGCTCCTGTGGATACAAACTCTCTGTTTCCCACACCAGACCCAGGTTTTTTGCTCCTGTTTCCGCTCCTTTTTCACCATCAGCCAGCCCACAGGGCTCTAACTGCTGCTCTGCCTGGGACTCTCCCTGTGTTTCCTGCCAGGCTCTCCCAATCCCACAGCCAAGGGAACCTGCCCACACCTAGGCAGGCTGGGGCTGTGCCTTTGTTTGGGGCAGTGACGTGTGTTTGGGGTGGAGGTCACCATTGTTTCAGCTCCCTGGTTCCTCTGAGGAGTGTTAATAATTTCTGTCAGCTGACGAGTGGCAGCTACACCCAACCTATAACATTATACAACCATTGGTTTCCCTCTTATCTGCCCAGAAGAGGGTTTCTTCCTTTTGCCATGGGAAAGTGCCTGGGTTGCAATGTCACCTGGGCAGAAGGCATTAATTCTTATGGGATTTCTCTCAAACACGTGGACCATATTGATACACAGACAGGGTCACCCTGCCCTGAGCCAGGCCTAAGGATTCCTGGGGCTGCTTGGATCAGAAATCAGAGCCGGGCTCCCTCTCTCACATACCATCATATCTCACTTCAGAAGGAAGGGACGCACTGGACAATGCAGTTTCCATCTGTGGTGTTCACACAAAGCAGTTTGGCAGCACTAACAGAAAAATACAGCTGTGCTGTGGAAAGCAGATGCATTTTCACAAAAATGAAGCACCTCTCATTGAGCCCACGAAAGATATTTCTTGCAGAGAAGTTGTACAAGAGTCAGCCTGAAATTCTGTAAGTTGTCTCAAGAGGTACCCAGCTCTTAAGGTGCTCTCTGACTTGAAGAGTGCAATCACACACCAACCTTTGGCTCCTTCAAGCATCATATAAAGAAGAGAAAACAGTAGGAAACATCCCCCATCCTCCTTCCATGCCTCGTGAGGCATGAAGGTTATGTACAAGAACTATATCATTACGACCAGAAGCCTTATTTGCAGAAAACAATCTCATTTTTCATTTTCAGTGCAACATTAAACCTAACCTCCCAAAACTGAGCTGTGCCTAGGCTTAGAGTGAAATTCTCCCCAACAGAAAATCTTCACTGCCCCAGCAAAAAAATGAGGAGCTGTGGAAAACACAAACACAATGACACAAGTGGTGAAAAGTAAAAGGAGGTGGTTTAGACACATCCCATCTTGGTATGGGATGTTTCAGTAACCAGGGCAAGGAAATGGCTTGTCCTTTTAAGCTGGAATAAATTTAGTGCTGCCCTGATGAAATCAGGGAATTGTTGCTCATTCACAGCAGCTCAGGGTCTGGCACAGGGTTTTATCCTGACAGTATCACAGTAAAGTGATTCTAAATCAAAATCATGTGGAGATGCTATTTTGATACAATATTGTTAAATCCTAAATATACTAAACTGAACTGAACTAAAATGAACCTAAAGTGGGAGAGAGTAAAGGGAATGTCTCTCTGTTGAAATGTGGACTCGGAGGCTAGAAAGAATTACAGGACAGTTTAATGAAAACCCTTGAGGCATTCTCACTGACTGGTTACTCTCTTCATTCTGGAAGGTTTCAGGGTTTAACACATCTCCTAATGCTCAATAAAAGCTTGCTGTGATGCCTGCAGCCAAAAGCACCACGGATGCAAAGCACAGCCACACAAACTGGCGGGGGGGGGGACTGTAATGGTGATCCTCTCACTGTCCCCCAGTGGCACAGGTGGCCAAGAGGGGTCTGCTGGGCTTGAAGCTGGTGAGTCCTGCACAGCATCCCACTGCCAGCTCAGCTGCGGGACGGCAGCAGGCACGGAGACAGCACCCTGGGAACCCCCTGAGCAGCACAGCAGCCGGGCAGGGCAGGTGGTGCAACCCCTTGTGCAACTCTGCCTCCCTTAGTCACACTCAGAAGGACATGAGCGGGGCTATTGCAGCCGAGCACCGCAGCGGGAGGGATGGATTCCTCATGGAAATCCTCTCCCAGCTGCTGCTCCCCCTCCTAGATCTGTCCTCCCCACCACGACGGTGACCTACCCATCTGCCCAAAGCCCAATTCCCCTGATCCCAAGCAACCAGGCCCTTCAGTCTCTTTTAGGATCATCCAGGATGATGCCAATTCCCCGCTGGAGTGGGTGGCAGCCTTTATTCTGTCTCAGCCCCGAGAAGTCTCACCAGCGCACCGAGACCCGCAGGTCTCCCTCCTAATGATGGGGCAGAGCCCTGCGTGACTGGGGCCGGCAGCCCCCCGGCCCCCTGTCCTCGTGTGTGTGACACACCCGGCCCACGTGGACGCGAGGAACAGGTTGGAACCACAGGCTCCTGCTCCCCAGGAGCTGCAGGTGGAGCCTGTTGGATCATTCCGCTCCTCAGCGTTGCAGCATCAAAAGCGGCGCTTCAAAACCCATCCCCTGGGTCGCCCTCGGATTTCCCAGTGAAAGCTGGAGGAGGAGGATGGAGAACCCCGGGCTGAGAGCATTATATATGCATTTTTAAGTCCCCAGGGGAGGTTTGAAAATTAGAACTTGCTCTGGGGCCCCTCCTGTTTTTGTTTTTTCCCTTCCCCTCC
This sequence comes from Grallaria varia, assembly GCA_013396735.1. Taxonomy (NCBI): domain Eukaryota; kingdom Metazoa; phylum Chordata; class Aves; order Passeriformes; family Formicariidae; genus Grallaria; species Grallaria varia. The sequence continues at coordinate 151,161 of VWZG01013665.1, read as the reverse complement.
CCTCTTTCCTTTTGGTCTGATTAACTTCGGTGACTGGCTTGCACAACTTTATCAGGTTGGGCCCCATGAATCATTCATCTCCAGCAAGCAACAGCCAGGGATTGCAGGCCAGGCAGGGGCTGTGTTGCAGTAACCAAAACCAGCCAAAAAAACCAACCAACCAACCAAAAAACCCCAAAAAACACCCAAAACCCCCACCCCTACCGAAAGAGAGGGAAAAAAGAGAGAGTGGGCCAAGAGCACTCATGGACAGCTTTCTGATGTCTGGTCTCAGACAACTAGCAGCACATTCATTTGTGAGCCTGCCAGACCTCCTAGGAAACTAAAAGGCTGCTGTTATTTATAAAGCTAGATGTAGCTGCTCTGCCTGCGTGCAAGGCTGGCTCATTATATTTATAGGTACCTGTCCCATTCACCTACTTCTGGGCCCTCACTGCCATAAATCTCTTTGGCTGGCAGGCTCTGCCTTCAAACACTGAGATGCCTCTCCTTTCCAAGCAGGACCATTTGGAAGTGTCTGTCACCACTGCAGGGCTCAGCAGCATGTGCACATAAATACATACCTGAAATCCCCACATCTCTGTCAGGGTACACAAAGACAGGTTCAAGAAATTTTTCCTCCACCTGGAGAGCACCAGATTTCGCATTTCGTTCGTAAAAAGCTCCCAGTAAATCTTAACCACAAAAGTTTGATTTAGTGATGGTTTAAAACTGTCAGGAGAGAAGATACATGAGTCAGCCCCATCAATTCTGGCAGCTTGGAATCCAAGCCCACCCCCTGCCTCTTAACAAAAACAAAATCAGCCCTCCTAGATTTTATGCCTGAACCTCAAACAATCTGTGCATAAATCAAACTCGGAGCTCATCTGGTCAGGCATGAAGAGCTTTGCAAACACAGCCCTTCGGTGAAGCTGGAGATGTGGGCAAGCAAAGGCACCTCCCTACAAATTGCACTGGGCACAGGAAAAGCCCAAAAAGAGATTTGGCCTTTCCAGTTTGTGGGTGTTCACAAAGAAACACAAGAGAGCTTTTTTATTTTGAAGGTGAAAGGCTTATTTCTCAACAAACAAAACAAATAAAGCAAAAATGGCACATCCAGCTGGATGTTACATCTCGCTCTTGCCCGTATGGTCACAAACTTTCAAGCAGAACCACGTTCTACCAGTCCCACTCCCAGATTTCTTTGGTGCTTCAATTCGTGCCATCATTTTGGGCTAAAAATGACTAAATGGGATCAAAAACCTCATGGAATTGTCCACGCCTGGCTCCCTCAAACTGCCACACTATCATGGTCAGAGGCATTTTGGCTCCCTGCAAGTTACAACAGTGGGCAGGTCTTGAGAGGAGCCCCAAAGAGCCCCCTCAGAGGAAGAAACTTTCACAATCCAAGGGCAATACTATTTTCCCTGCTTAATCTCTTGGAAGGGTTCCCTCTCCCTCAGTCATGAATTAAAAGTCACCCAGAGCAAAAAATTTGCCCTTGTGCAATGTATTTCAGGGACCGATTATTTAACAGTTGACGTGGCATAAATTCAAACCCTTTAAAAAAACAAAGCACCAAAAAGCCAAGAAAAAAAAAGGAAGAAGAAAGGTGCTTCCATAGCTCAGAGCATACCCAACCCCGCAGGTCTACCCAAGAAAATCCAAAACTGAGATTGGAGAGGCTGGATCTGGAGACAGGAATTTTCACAGCCTAGTTTGAGTGTGTGACCCAAGGCTGTATTGAACTGAGCAGGTGTCTCTCTGGAGAAGAGGTACCCACAGAAACTGGAACCAAAATTTACATTTCTCTTTCAAAAGCCATCATATACATAATTTACTAATAATCATCTCGAAAGACTCTCAACCAGTTCTACCAGGAACCCAAACAATATAGCTTTGGGTTAAGGGTGTGAGAGAGAAGAAGCAAAGCTGACTCAAGCTAAGCCTAAGTGAAATTCAATAAATAGAGAACAAACCTGATTTTTCCCTTGCTGCTGCACACAACATTTGCAAGCAATTACAGTGGCTGCAGCACTTTAACACGCAGGAGACCATCAAGATGCTTCGTGTTTTATTTACACATCTAGTTATGAAAGTTGAAAAGGAAAAAACTGAAAAGGAAACTGGATTTTTAACACAAATATGCATCTTAAGATGCCCATTTCAGGGACAGATGGAAACAAATAAATACATCAAGGCTCTTTCCTCTATGGGCTTCAATCTCAGATGGTCATTTGCATCTCTGCTAGAAAGAACAGCAGCTCACAGTTTCCTCCTCTATGATCATCATAGATTTTACTTAATCACTTCTACCTTTCAGTCCATAACCACGGATGATTTATGGCATATTCTTTCAAAGCCCTCCAGTGCAAGGCAGTGAGGAATCCATGTTCTCTGGTAGCTTAAGGCCACAATCAATTGACCTCCTAGGACTGAAATGCCACCATGTGTCCTAGGAGAACGGAAAGGCAACAGCCCCTCTGGGAAAGGACAGAGAAAAAACATTCACGCAGAGGTTATTTTGTTATCCAAACCTCAGCATCTCCTGAGAGGACACCTGGGGACTTCTCTAGCAAAAGGCAAGTAGGACTCAGCTGACTGGGGACAAGTTGGGTGCTGTGCACTGGCAGCTCAGAGCTCAGAGTCCATCACGGTGAACTGAGCAGTGACCTGCAGCCACCACTGCCTGAAAGCTGCTCAGCAACCATGGTTAGCTCCAACACAGCCACACCTTCCCCATCCCAGCAGAAAATCAAGCCTGGAAGCACAGCAGCTCTCCATCTAAGAGGTGTTTGCCCTCAACACACACGGTCTACACTGGTGTGTGGGAAGGTTCACTGAGTCTGTATTTGGGGGGTGCAGAACCTCTAGGATGCCTGACCTCTACGTCGCTTTTGACCTTCTGCTCACGTGCTTTTAGGGAGCTGGAAATTAGGCTACAGCAAACATCAGATGTCCAGCGCCTCTATAGGTCACCTCCCCATCTCCAGATCCTTTCTGTGTCCCCAAACAACAACAGCTCATCTCCAAAGCAAGCACAGATTTTATGGGAATCCTTTTCCAAGGGGAAACCATCATCTCTCTCCACTACTCCCATCCTGGAAGGAACACTAAATAGCCCCTGGAGTCTGCTAATGTTAATGTATCAGGGATGGCTTTGCTGGAGGACTTTTAACGTCATCACCAGGACATTTTATTTTTCAGTTCTGAAGTGCTACAAGAGAAGACACCTGAAAAAAAAAAAAAACTAAAGAAAGAACAAGAAAGGAAAAAAAGGAAAAGGAAGGGCTGGAATTTTACTCCCCAAGTTCTGGCCAACACTGAGCTCTGATGAAGGTAAAGTTAAAACACCACAAACGCTTCCATTTTTAGAGTCTGTGGAAGAGATAGAAGAGTTTCTCTGTCACAGTCTCAGGAACAGAGCTGAGCAATGGATGAGGGAGAGCAGCTCTCCAAGCCATTTGGGGATCATCCCACAGAGTCTGAAAGCAGCATTTACGATGCTGTTTTGCAACTGGGAGAAGAATCACAGTATGATCCAGTAATCAAGGAAAGCAGTCAGATTCACAGAATGTTTTTTAACCCATAATAAATTATAGTTTCCTAAACTTTATTGCAGTCACAAAGTCAGAAAAAAAATTGATAAAAAATACAATTATTGTGCACAGAAAATTTTGAAAAATGTAACTAAATACTCGGGGGGGAAACAGTGAGTGCCATTTTAATGAAAACCAAGCTTACAGATTGCTGGTTTCTGAAAGCTGTCTGGTAAATGGTTTTTTTTCCAATAAGCAAAACAAATACTGGAACAGACCCACAGTCCTTTCTCTTCTCTTGCTCCAAACCTCCCCATTTTTGAAAGTGGAATAAAAGATGACTCTCCTCCAATTTTAAAACCAGTAAATGGTTTCCAAATGTGTACTGTGATCCCGAAGGGAGTTAGGGCAGCAGAGGAAGGTCAGGAGACCCTGATGTACACTGGAGATTGCAATGAATGGACAATAAAAAGCAAAACCTGGTCCCAACAAACCAGATTGGGAAAGTGCCTGAGGATGGGGCTTATCATGCCACAGCTTGAAACTCCCCGAGCAATGCACACACCCATGTCTCTACATGAAAGCAAGGCGATGGGAAGGAAGCACAGTTAGGGTTTGGCGCTGCTCAAGCCCCATGCAATTACAGGCAAGAGTAAACATCTTATTCAAGGATGAGCAATGGTCCCTCAAGGGAAAACCCTGGGGCTTTCAGCCCTCCCAGGAAGGTCACAAATGGGCACAGGAAACAAGCGGAGGCTTGCACAGAAGGAATGAGCTAAACCTCACTGCCCGTGAGTAAGGCACTGAACAGGCTGGTCCATGTGCTCCGGCACTGGGCACGCAGTTCAGAACAAACACAAGGCAAGCTGGGGCGTCACTGAACCTTCTATTTCTGAAGCTCCACAGGTGTTATTCAATCTTTCCTCCCAGAACAGCAATTGCCATACCATCGCTGGTTTGGCAAAAGCACCTAACTTTGTGCTCCTGACAAAAGTCATGGCAGGAGGAGAGGGCATTGTGAAGTTGGCAGCAATCAGTTCCTCATGGTGGCAGGGGATCCTCAGATTGTACCCAAACTCTGGTCAACCCTCCCTTAATGCATCTACATGCCCATTACACAAACTTCAACATCTCCTAAACAAGCCACAGTTTGAAAGAATAGTCTTTAAATCCATTTTTTACCTTCAGTGCCATCTACCCAGTACAGCCAAGTTTACAGCCTTGCAAATGCCATTTCCCATTCATTAAGGCCCAACCAGGCATGAGCTGGACAGTGTCTGATCCATGAAATTCATACTCCAAAGACTTACTCACTGGTAGCTACTGAGAGCACTTCTGCAGGGCTGTGGGGGCTCCCTGGAGACAAGCACGAGCATCCCTCTGTAGTCACATCCCTGCCTCCATCCCTCACGACCAGACAACTCTGGGCAGGCACAGAAGTCTTCCCTCTGTGGAGGAAGAGGTGGACTCATGAAGTTGGCAGCAGATCTGTTCCTCACAGATGCAGGGCAGCCTGAAAATACACCCAAAGTCTGGTCAATCCTCCCTTAACACACCTGCACAGACAATGTAATGCACAGTAATGCTCTCATAGCCACCTCAAGAACTGAGACAGGTAACATCTGTGAGCACACAACACCCAGGCACCAAAGGCCTAAGGAAAAGTCCATTGAACCTCTTCAGCAGGCTCAGGAGGGGACAACTGACAGCTCATTTGTTGCCATAAGTACTCGTTCCTCAGATGCCAGGGCCAGCCGATGCAAGTTAATTAATCTCCCGTTAAAAAAAATGAAACCATCTGGCTGCACAGCAACTGCTCTTCCTGCCTGGGCTCAGAAGCCCACACGGCAGATCGTGGAGAGGCCACATCAAAAAAAGCAAGTATGGCAAGGACATTCTCTGTGCTACTGTCACGCAGCCCAGTGTCCCGCTGCATGGGACGATCCTCCCGCGCCCAGCCAAGGCAGCGAGGCGCCTCGTGCTGTGGTGGCCTCAGCCAGGAGGGCACAGCAGGCTCTTTCCAGCACTGCAGGAGGGGCTGCTGCCTGAGGGCCAGCAGGCTGATGCAGCTCTGGCCACAAAGAGCAGGGCTGATGGCACCAAGGTGGACAGGGACTGCCTCCAGTTCACCCACGTGAGTGAACACTGACTTCTCTTCCTCTGCTGGTTTTCTGGCCTCTTGGGGAAGAGGCAGAATGAATTTCCTGCCCTGCAGAGCCACGGTTTGACCGAAGCGTCTGCAGCCTTTGCAGCCATGGGCTGGCCATCACAAGCCCTTGGCTTTGCCCCTGCATGGCCAAAGTCACATCCCCAAGCAGAGGTGCAGCCCTAGGATTGGGCTCGCAAGGATGACCAATAATTACCAGTGATCACTTCTGCTGGGAGCAGGAAAATCAGTGGAGGGAACAAGCCTTTCCTGGCCATGCCCCAGCTAAACTGAATCAGCAACAGGTTTGGAAGGATGTTCAGACTGGTGGCCACCGATGGACCTTCAGAAATGCTACTGCTTCCCTTACATTGCTGCATGTATCCACTATACAAAGGCTTCACATACTGGTCATTTACCCAACAGTCAGGGCAGTGGTGAGATAATCAAACCAATAGTTCACTTCTAACATGGCATTTGGTGCCGGCTTTTCCCTCGCCAACCAAAGAACCATTCATTTCCATAGCAGGCTCAGAGTTCTTCTTTACTGATATCTTTCATTACTAATGATGACAACACCACGGTGAGGATACTAAGAAGCCAACACATCTAAACTACAATAAATTCCCTGAAGGAACCACAAATCATACTCCATGAAAACCTGGTAGGATAAATAGAGCTGCTCACACTTCCCCCAGCAGCACCACAGGGCCAGTCCCTGCCAGCTGCCTGGATGGCCTCGTCGTGGATGGTTTGCAAAGGTCTTCCCCCAAAGCAAGTCACAGGCTGATGACTGGGAAAGGAGAGGTGAAGAGCCTGCCACCTGTTCCCTGCCCTGCCTCTTCCCCTCTGGCAGAGCTGGATTTCCCTTCGGTTTCCACCAAAGGGCAGAGTTGAACTCAGCTCATGGCAGGTAGAAAGAGGCAGAGGTTTCCTTCAAGCATGTCTCGGTTGCTCGGTGCAGTCCAACTGTGAGAACTAGGAAGGAGCGAGGGGAAAAAGAGTCTTTGTGGTTAACGATAAGTACGTTAACATGGTGAGAAATGAGGCAGCAAGGATGGCAGAGATAATTACCCTGTGATCTGCATTTCCCTTTTAGATAGGAAATAAGGAGACATCCTTTGCTACACAGGGGAGTCTCCCAGCAGAGAGAAGACAAGAGCTGGCAAAGAGAAGTAAGGTGGAGCTGCAGAAACCCACTGCCCCTTTGCCAGTATTGGCCAACAGGACCAAGCTTTCCTGTTAATGGAGGGACAGAAACAAAAAACTGCAGGGAAACACAACAGTTTGCCCTTGGGCACTACCTGGCCATTCCTCAGGATCCCAAACCTGTGCAGCTGCCCCAAGTTTCCAGAGATGTCACAGACATGTCCTGCTTGGCAGGGCCCTGGGCTCAGGGAGTGATGCAGAAGGGACAAATGCACTCTACTGCACTTCTTGAAGCCTGGGCAGGCAGAGATGAGCTACTGGGGCTGGGAAATCCCAGGAGACTCCAGGGAAATGCACAGAATCACACAAAGCTGTTTGAAAAGAGCCACAGCTCAGCAAGATGCAGGCACAGATTATCCTAAATCCCTTGGCTTCAGCGATCTGGGGACCACTCCAGACCTGTCACCTCCAAGAGAGGGTTCATATTCAGTACACAAGCCCCCCAGGTGCACTTCCAAGTGCTGCAGCCTTGCAAGGCCTCCAAAATACCCAACTGTCCAGGGAAAAGGCTCAATGTGAGAATGTTAAAATAAACCCCCAAAAACCACGAGAGCAAAATCATCATCAGGTACACAGCAGAGAGGATGAAAAACCCTCCTGTTGCTCACAGACACAGACTGAGAGCATTGCTGCTGAGTTGCCTTGCAGGTCTGAGTTAACCCTGGAGCTGACAGAGCAGTGGGATGGAATTTCCTCTTGTTTATTTACATTTTTGAGTCCATCTTGGTACCTCTTCCCCAAGAGGTCCTTGGCTGATGAAGTAACGTTTCAGCTAATGAGACTATTTTTAGCACCCACGGCTGGGAGAAGCTGAAGGTTCTAACAAAGCCTCCTCCACACTGTAAAGAGCACATTTATTGCAGAGGGGGAGGAAAGGAAAAAGCTGGGGGTGGGCCTGTATCTGGGTCAGCATCAATCTCTCTCTGTCACCTATAGCCTTGTTTTATGGGAAGCATGTGGATAATAAACGGTGATTACGGAAAGTGGAGGGGAAGAGGCAATCCTGAGAAATTTATAGATAGGAGAGAATTCACATTAATAGGAGATCATATGGAGCTGCAAAACTGCTATAAAAAAAGGCATTAGAAAAGCTCTGTAATTTGGGTTATTACACACAACTACACCAGGGTTGTTTTTTTTTCCTTTCTGGGTGCATGTCACTGTGATGGATGTCACTTTCGATAGGGATAATAACAGTAAAATATCTGCATTAAAGCCAAGTACATTAACTTCTATATTGGTGTAATTTACTGCCTTATGAGTTCCCATCACTCAGGAGCCAGACAAAATGCTCTTCCTTACGTTGTCGATCACTGTGCACACATTTTACAGGAAGAAGTGTTTCTTTAAATATCTGTCATATGTTAAGGAATTCTTTTTAACTTTCCATTACTCTTGTCAGGAAAGACAAGGAGCAGGAGGAAGGGGTGAGCTATTCATATTGGTAACATACATCACGAGCTGCATTGCTCTGTGTCTGTCTCATTCACAGCTGCTGTTCTGGCCAAACATGTAAAAGAATAGTTTGCTACATGGGAAGGGGCAGAATGGAATGGACAGTAGCTACTACTTAAAAAAAACTACACATGCATCAGTTGGATATTGAACATAACGTTAAGCATCAGTCTCTTGCCAACAAAAATAACAAAAACAAAGGATTCTCCTGATTTACAAGCGTAGTTTAACAAGAGGAAGGTGGAGGTCCTATCTCAAAGTTAAAGCGATGCTGTACCTGCTTAGGTGCTTGGAGTTAGAAATAGAACAAGTCAAACCTCAGGCTTTTTCTGCCTGCTCTTAGTTGCAGGAGCTGAATGGCTGCTAAAGGGCCAACAGACCTGGTTATTCACAGGCACCAACAACCCAAGGGCTAGGTTAGGCTGAGGCTGGACAAGGAAGCAGGGATGAGGTTGAGCCTCTGGCTGCAGCAACAGCATTGCTGCACTCTGCTCTCACCCTGCACCTCCATGCCCTGGGGCAGGTCACTCCTCCGAGTGCTCCTTCCAAAAAGTGAGCACCTCCAGCTAAGGGCTGTCATCGCTCAGGGCCAGGCACAGGGAGGCCTTGAGGGACTGCAGCAGGAATCCTTCCTGCTTCAAGATAAACCAGCTCCGAGATGGCGCAGAGCTCTAAAGCAAACCAAACTACCCATGGCAAGGGCAAGAGCTCTAAAGCAAACCAAACTACCCATGGCAAGGGCAAGAGCTCTAAAGCAAACCAAACTACCCATGGCAAGGGCAAGAGCTCTAAAGCAAACCAAACTACCTGTGTCAAGGGCAAAAGCACTCTTAGAGAACCTGCTTCTTCAAGAGTGCTTTTGCCCTGGACACGGGAAGAGGAAGAGGATGTGGAAGAGGACTCGAAATTACAGTGGCAACTGTAATTTCAAAAATGGAGTGGGCATCTAGGGGCTGAGCTACAGCAAGTTTTAATGCTATAAAATAAAAATCATAAGAGAAAGTTTTCCTTCTCCCCGCAGTGCGCACCAGATGTGCAACACAATGCAATCACTCACGGCACCTCTTAGCCAAGAGCCCATTTCCGTAACAGCGATGAGACCTCCCAGCTCCCTCCAGCCACGATATTCCTGCGGACCAAAGGGTTTGTCGGGCTCTGAATGTGAACACAGTTCTGCTCACACTCGCTGTGGCTCATGAAATCAATCAGTTGGCTTCCAGGGTCAGGCACTGAGAAAAGCAATCAGCTCCCCTAAGCTGCACTTTCAAACTGTAAATTACAGAGCGGCTCCAATGTTAAGGAAGAATTAGATGACTCCAAAACAAAACACTGCAGTGTGGCATTACTGAACACCATCCCACCCAAATGGAACTCAATACTTCATTCTAGCTCAAACATTTCCTTTTTCTTCCACATGTGCAGCTGATTAATTGAGGATTCAACCATTCGTGCCCCACTATGTGCTGGTTTGAGGTTTTTATCTCTTAGCAGTGGCTGCGTTTGACCAAAGTGACTCTTCCCTACACACATACAAAAGGCTTTAGCCTGTACCTCAGAAGTGAAATGAGGCAAACAGGAGAACTCTGGCTCCTTCCCTGTGGAGCTGGATGAGCTCACCCCTACTGAGGACCCTGCTTTTCCTTTCCTTGTTCCTCACTGTGTGAGCCAGATCCTGCTCTCCCCACTGCTTTGGAGACTGGGCAGATCCCTCAGTGAAAGGCACAGAGGTCTCTTGGTGTTGGCTTCACCACCCCAGCCCAGCAGTCCTGGACCCAGCCTGGCACCTACCAGGTACCTGCCGCCTCCTGTGCTTCCACAGTGGTCTGCCTGCTGAGAAAATATTTGCTTTGCATTTGAGAAAAGGTCATCGACTGGTGGTGTAAACCACTCTCCCCTGAGACAACAGTCATGGGAGTCAGACTGAAACTGAAAATCAGCCTGGAGTCTTTTTCCTCCTCCCCTGTTTCCTCCCACATCCCATTCAGATGGCACGAAAAGGCTCTCAGTGGCTCCAAGCCCGAAGAAAGGAGGGCATATTTCAGTCTACTTCCATTGGGCCCTTGCTCAATTAGAACCAAGGTGGGCGACAAAACAAAGGTTCATTTCCCGCAGCAGCACAGGGCTGGCAGGAGCAGATCCCTGCCCCCAGCGTTCCCCCTGAGCATGGTCCTCCCAGGTGGCACAAGCAAACACCTGAGCTGGAGCCGGGGCTCCACTCTCCTTTCCCATTGCCATACACTCTGTGCAGTGTGCTCCTCACACCCAGCCATAACCGCAGGGACACCAGAGCACACCAGCAGCAGGGACACCATCAGCAGGGACACCAGAGCACATCAGCTGCATCATGTTGCTTGCAGCACAGCAGGGGATGCAGGGCATGAATGAATTTGGCATCGTAAGGCTCAGTCAGAGGAAGCAATGCACTTTCCTGTGCACTGCACAGTGGTTTGTGTCGATTTCAAGTTCATTTCTTACCAGCAGCTTGGAGCTTCCTCTGCTGTTTATGTACACAAAGAACAGAAGGGCATAAACACTCTAATTTCAATGAAAAAAGTTTTCCCCGCTCAAATGAAAGGAACAGTGAAGTTAATAAATTATGCAGTTACAACCCCAGAGTACAGATCAGTCTGTACAAAATACCCCCAGCATAGTGACGAGCCACACAGAAAACCTGTGTGCTGCAAATGAAACTGCCCGGGCAACATCAGGCCTAATTCAAAGGGCAATGAGCAGCCCCTGAGCCTGGCTGTTGTTTGCAGCAGCTCTGGACCAAGGTACTTCGGCACATGAAAAGTTTCACCATTCCTCTCCTTGCATCTCTCCATTCAGAGCAGCAGCAGCTGCTTAACATGGAGCAGTGGCTGGAAAGAGCAAACACGCCTGGGAGGAGGGGGACTGAAAGAATATATGCTTGGGGAAAGGATTAGGGAGAGAAAACGGGGTTTTTAACAAGGATGAAATTTGCTGCTCTATAGATCCCTATCTGGCTTTGAACAACTTAGCTCCCATGCTGTAACAGCAGGACTTCCGTGTGTGCAGTTCTTCCTGCCTCAGATCCTAAAGATAAGGTTTCACAACTTGGTTGGTTCAAACCAAGACCTCATTTCACTTCACTCGGGGTCCTGTGCCCTGCTCCTCACAGCACAGCCTCAGTCTTTGCCTGGGCCAGCTGCAACATTGATCTAATCCCCCCGGGAACTGCTTCATCTCAAAAAGACAGCAGCAAATAGGCTGTCAGGGAAAGAAATAGTTGTATTTTTTGGCTGAGCCTGAGCAAAGCCAATTTGCAGACAGGTAGGTGAGGAAACGAGCTATTTGTTTTTTGCAAGGTAAAGCAGAGTTCTGCAGAAAGCACTGAACTTTTTTCGTTCACCTCTGGATTCATCCATCTTCCCTGCTGCTCACCAAGGCGTTCGCCCGCACACATGCTTAAGGAAGGTAACAACAATACACCAAGGAAAACATCATCTGCTCTCTTCAAACACAAAGGAAAGGAGGTTGTCTCGGGCCAGCACTTCCAATCACTTTGACACCTTCCTGATCACCAGACATGACATCTCAGGCAGGTCCTATTCCCTGCTCAGTGCTCATCAGTCCACTCTCTCCTCCCAAGAAGCTCTTATAGCCGTTCCTTTGCACAAAGCACTTCCCAGCACCTCCCAGGGACGGCACCACTGCCTCACAAGGCTCCCACCACGCCTGGTTTGCAGCCAGCCGGGTGGGCTGGGAGAAGGATGGAGAGCTGGGCTGGCTCCTTGTGCACCTGGACCTGCAGGACAAAACAGTCACAAGCACGGAGAAAGGACTGCAGGGAAGTTGTCAGAGTTAAAGCACTAAGGATACAAAGGTGCTTTGGGGAAGTAGAGCCCCCTTAGAGTTGTCTCTGGGCAATGAGAGCACACAGAATACAGGAAGGCGAGTACTTGGCCCTCGCTTTGCTTCAGTTCCCTAATCCAGCAGAAATGCATTTGGGGATTTATGGGTTTTTGGAAGCTTCCAGCAAAGCTCAGGGCCTGTTCCTTGGGTTATTGTTTTCCCATCTGTTTCTCTTCATTTTATTCCATCACAGAGGCCCCATCGTGAGACACAAGAATGTGACCGGAACAATAGGCAGAACTTGCTGCCTCCAGGACTGCAGTGAGGGCAGAGCCACCATGGCAGGATGGGAGCCAGAGCCTTCTATATTTAGCCCTTTCTTGCTTATTCCAGATCACATTCTCACCACAGACTCAAGAAGTCAGGAGGCTTTCACCAGACCACTGTCCCCGAGCACTGCACATCCAGCAGGGCCCCCGAACATAAAACATTCATTTCCCTTCTAATAAATGCCAACAGGAAGACTTCCTGCTCCCCCCTCCCCTTTCCAAATCCCTATTTTGACAGACTTTTTCCCCTTCATATAAGCAAACTAAATAAAACCATCTTCTCCTCCGCGAGGCTGGCGGCCTTGGAGCAGCCCCAGGACTCTGGAGCTTGCACAGCACAGCCCTGCCTGTCAGAGCAGGGCCCTGGCAAGAGGCATTTCCCCCTCGTGTCTGAGCCTCAGCTCAACTCACCAATCCACAGCCTGGTCCAAACCCACACCTCGACACCTGGTGGGCAGGGCAGGTGAGGGAGAACCAGGGCTGGGCATCCACCTGGCCTCGATCACCACCACAGCACCTGCATACCCTTCTCAAACTCAGCAGGTAGAGGACCACTGAGGAAAAATTCAGGTCTTATTGCAAAGCCACTCCACGTCCCAAGGTATCTCTCTGTCACTTTGAAGGCCCTGCAGGAAGCCAAGCTGATCATGATGCCATTTAGCATTTACCTCGTTCACATCATCCAGATGACGGGATCCTGTAAAACTAGAGGAAAACCTGTTATGTTACCAGAAACACTTACCCAAGAGCTGTGCTGCTTGAAAATAGCTCGATGACAGACAAGTTCTCCTTCTGCTGCTTCCACAAGGGTGGTAGACTAGGACCACTCTGCACTTTGTCCCTCCAATTCTACACCAAAGCAGAATTGTACCAAAGTAGGCTGCTGGTGCCCTGGTGAGAGGGTTGAGCACACACTTGGCCTCCTGGGCATCCCGCTGCCATACATATTGTTCCTCCTGTGTACCAATGTGTTTCCATACCCTGCCTTTTCTCCTGTAGACATTCCCACCACTTCCAGTTCCCCAATTCCTTCTAAAAGGAGTTATATTAAGAAGAGAAGGCAGATGCTGAATGCGATGCAAGAACAGTTGTTTTTCCCTTCAGAGTAAGTCTGCCCCTGAAAAATTAGTGGTACACCTAACAGTGCCCAAGCACAGACGGAGAAATTACATCTCCTGGTCATATCACAAACCATGGCCACTAATTTGCTTTGTAGCCTCCAACTCAGAGCAGGTTAAGTTTTTCTCCCAGAGGTGTTTGCTTCCGAGGGCTGCTCTGAAAAAGGGGTGTCTGATGAGTGTTTGGGGAGGTCCAGACAAAGCCAGCATAGGTGGAGGCTGAGCAGACTGTCTTCTGCCCCTCAGGATCCACAGAACACCTTTGCATTGCTGGTGCTGGCATATCAGCTGCATTCACCTGCCACGCAAACCCCGTCTCCTTCCCTTCTTTGTGTCCTGGAGCCAGAGGAGGCAGTGCCCAGCCCTCTCTGAACAGCTTACACATGCCAGCAAGCTGCAAATGAGCCCTGTGTGTCCAGCCAGTCCGAAAGGAAAAGAACACCTTCCATCTGGCATTCCTGCAGGTCTTGAGATGGCACTTATTTATCCAGGGTAGAGGAGAGAAGGGAACTGGAGTTTCCAGTGGAAGAAGCTGACAGAGAGAAGCAACAGCAGCACTCAGGGCCTTTCTTGGCCCCAAAAATACCACTGAATAAAAAAAAAAATTAAAAAAAATATATTCAAAAAAAGCACTGCTCCATTTGTCATCTAAAACTTCCCCTTATATCTTCCCCTTCACTCCTGGATGTACCTCCCTGGAACACATGAAATGAAGCTCAGACCCTTTGGAAGCTTTAGCTTTTAGCCACAAGGGCTGTGAGTTTTTACCACCTCAAACACAGGGCTGTGCTCAGGCAGAAGGCCACAAGAGCAAGTTGCTGCCATGGAGAGAACTGATCCATCCAAGGAGAGACAGGGGATAACAGTGAGTTTCCTGAAGGTAACAGAGTAGAATTTAGGGTATGACTGGGAAAGTGACCTGAAGCCCTAACAAATGCTATGCCATGGGGATGCTTGTCCAGAATATCAAGCATTGTGCTGACACCATTTTCCTCAGAGCAGGGGCCATGCACAACCCATCAGCTGGATCCAGACTATTTCTGCATGCTTCCTTCCCTGTGTGACTGAAATGTCCTTAAGTGTTTCCTTAGATTTATAACAGGCCTTCACCAGTCTTATACCACCCTTACCTTTTAATTCTTGGAGTTCTTCTCTCCTCATCCAACCTCCTTCCCATCCATTTAGAAGAAAAAGGAGTAAAAAAGTTGTTCTCCTGGAAGTCAGATCTACTGTATCTCCCTGGAGATACAAGTATATACCATTCTTCCAGGGAGCCACAGAAAAAATCAGGATCCCTTCTGGACCCCAAGGGGAGGGTCTGGGTCCTCCTCCCTACTGTGCCACCACTCCCAGCCACCCCAAGGTTATCTCTTATTTCCCATCTGGGTGCAAAGCACAAGATGTCAAAGACAGGGATGCAGAAGGGAAGGAGGTGGGAAGGGGCTCACCAGAACCTCACAGAGCACAGGGAATAACAAGCAGATGCATCAAACCAGAAGCTTCGACCGAGGAAGGATTATGACCGTACAGATAAGTGCAATCAATGCATATGCACAAACATTTGTGGTCAACAGTGCAATTCCATCCCCAGCCGAACGATCCACTGGGTGCACATGTTCAAATGTGCACAGCACTGCTCTGCTCAGCTCAAAATCCTTTCCCATAAAGCCACACAGACTCCCTTGGGCAGGGGCCAACCAGTTAAACATTAAAAGTCTATCCAGAGTGAGAACTCTTCAGAGACAACTCACCATCTGGAAAGAGGAGTGGGTCTTGCTCTGAGAACGCTTGGAGAGCCCGACCTACTGCAGTTAAATACGTGCCTCATCCAAAGCTTATTCCCAGGGAAGAGCATCAGATCATTCCCACCGCCTTATGCAGCAGGACCTGCAGTGAGCAAAGGGACCTAATTCTGCTCCTCTATCCAGACAAGAACATGGAGCCGGAGCCCAAGACAGGATGGCAGCTGGCCATTCAGTATTTGCTTTTTAGTGAGGCCAGACTCACAGCGTTGCTGGTGACAAACAAAAGCCATTGCTGTCAGTGTGGTCTTCTTCATTTCCTTTTATTATATCCCCACCCATGGCATGTAAATAAAGCTGCAGTCAGCTTCCTCCAGAGCACTGGGGCAGTAAAGACTGCACAGAGCATCGGGAGGGAGCGCAGCCACGGCTGAGGCTCAGGGCTTTCCACCAATCCCTGAAGAGACTGGGCACTCCCAACAAACATAAATGAGCACTTGGAGCAAAAAGAGATCACAGGACCCTGCTCCCAACAGGCCTTTGATATGTTAGCTGGCCTAGGACAGCAGTGGTCAGAAAAAATTAAGTAGGACCATGGGACTTGGCTCCCTTCACAGACCTGCCCCAGGAGGCTGTGTCCTGGTAAAGAGGAGCATTTTACATGGCCATATAAACTCTCTGTATTTCCTAGTCACATGAAATCTGTATCCTGGTGGGCTTCCAAGAGCTCAGCTAGGCAGAGGCACCACCCATATGGATGCAATTGCAAGCGAGTGACCTTGGAGAGACATGGCCCAGGAGAAATTAACACATTCAGTGGGAGCTCTTATGCTATTCCCTTTCTGCCAAGGGACACAGGCAATGTGGAGAAGCAAATAAATGCTTGTTTGGTAGAACTCAACCTGTATCAGAGCTCTGATCTCTACTCTTTGACTTAAGACTGGCCCAAGCAAGTCTTGGTACTGCCATCCTTCTCTTGCAGCAGCAAACCAGAAAGAAAAACACCTCTCTAGAGGTGGGAGAAGGGGCCAAACCCCACTGCCTTAAAGCTCAGAGCACTTCATCAGTCAGTGTCCCTTGAGAGGCAGCTCAGCCTTAAGACACATCAACCCAGTGGAAAGTCCCAGGGACAGAGGGAGAGGAAGGCCAACGGGGCACAGCTCTCCTCCCTTTAGGACAGCTAGACACAGGCAGCCAATGCACAAGCATTATTCAGCATGAACAAAAAAAGCTCTTTCCAACCTCTGCCTCACAGCTGTTCATCTGTATTCCAACCCTTTGACCCCAACAACCCTTCTAGCTGAGGGAGAGATGGGGGCATCATTTCACCTGCTCCCTCCCATCCCTGTCCATTCCAAAATGCTCAGCCCACCCACCCCCACTTGCTGTGATGCCGATTGCCTCCTTCACAGGGTCACCTCCCTGCAAAAGACGAAGTTCTCATCTGGACACAGAGTTTCCTGATGTTATCTGACCGGGACGGGGAAGGAGCAGAAAAAGGTCTTCCTCCAGAACTCAGAGGTGGAATTGGTTGAAACAGCTCCAATCAATCGGGCCGAGTATCTGAGATGGTATTTTGGTTCCAGTCCTACAGCAAGAGACAGCACAAGGCCAGGCGAGGGCAGATTACAGGATCTCTCAAAGGCGCCTTTCACTCCAGCACAACATGTCCTCTGTGCTACTAGAGGGCTTTCTTGCACTGAATGAAATAACACTCTGCAGCTCTTGATTCCTACCTCAGGGCAGCAACAGCATCTCTTCTGCCCATCTTTCTCCAGGGAGGAGATTAAATATCGGAGATGAATCAAAATGCAGTCAATCAGGTCAGGCAATCTGCCAAAGCAGGAAAAAGGAAGGGAGGGGGCACAGAAGGTAACTCGGTACTGAAGTGACCTGTTTAAATGCTGCTGCTGCTGAATGCTGAGCTGCTGGAGCTCTCCAAGACTCCACGAGACAGGAAGAAAACACAGAACTGGGAACCTTCCTCCTACCCCAGAGGATGAGGACATGCCCACATCACATCTCAAGCATCAGCCACACTCAAAGAAATGGGCAGACTCAGCTGGGAGAGCTGAAGAAACAGTACAAGGTTAGTCCAGCCTGATTCTGGACACCCAGATCTGGCCATGGTCTAGAGAGAAGAGCGAGATTCAAACACGTGCACTATTTCAGGGACTAAGGGAAAATGCACCCCTCTCAGCCCAAGAGATCACACAGCTCCAGGGGGCTCTGGGAAGTCCTAGCCCACGAGACCCTCTCGGAGCAGGGGTGCAAAGATGAAGCCTCTAGACCCTCCCGGGCCTCGATGGGTGTCTCCACTTTCCAGCAGCAGTAATACAGCTGGAGCCAGACTCTTTGGCCACAAAAGCACAATCAGCTGGGCTTGGAAGCAAGAGAGGTTGCTTTAGTGCCTCTCTGTATTTCAGCCACGTTAGGCCAAAGACAGCTGGAGTCTGGGAACAATTCACATTGTGCTACCACGTCAGAGTCCTGCTCTGAACCAGAGCTCTGCCGGGTGCTCTGCACAGGCACACAGAGAAGGCTTTCCTCTTCCAACAGCATCTGCCTGCACTGGGCACCTGGGTAACCTGCCAGCCACAGCATCCATGTCGCAGGGAGAAGCTGCCAACGCCCAAAGAGTTCAGAAAGCACTGCAATATCTTGCCAAGAGGGCCTGAAACCCAAACCACCACCCCAGAAACCCTATGCCAGGGTGCGAGACTGGGGAGCACGAGTTCAGAGTTCTCAGAAACAGGTTGTTCACAGCATCACCCACACCTTCATGTCAAGCAGCAGCAGGTAAACCACAGCAGGAGGGGAGATGGGAAGGCAAAGAGAGAAACACCAGAAATTGTGACGGAAGGATAGAGAAACCACACCAAGAACTGGAGAGGCAAGCTGTGGTCTCAGAGATGTACACGCACTCACACACAGGCACGGCTTCTTGGACTGTTTATCAAGCTCAGGAAGGAAGAGGGATCAGTCTGCCAGAAAGATCAGAGATGCTGGGGCTGTCATATGATGCTCCCTCTAAGAAACAAAACCCACAGAGTGCGCACACACAGACAGGGAGGAAGCTACAAGGAAAGCCTTGAAAACAGGGGAGGAAACCCTCACCCCACCCCAGAGATCCTACCTTTGACTAAACCCCCTCACAGAAGCTAATGAAAAGCACAGCCAAACTTGTGTTATTCCAGGCAAGCAGTGGACAATTTCCTGAACTCCCTTATCCTCTCCTGGCCTTACAAGACAGGAACTGGACAAATCCTTTCTCAGCCTGGCTGTGTGAAGAACAGGGGGCTCTGCCCAGTCCCAAGCCTGTACCAAGGGTGCTGAGCTCCCTCTAGAATAAACGCTTGCTATGCAAGCACACAGACATGCCAAATAATCCTTCCTTGTTCCCAGGAGCTTTGACTCCAGCTTGTATGAAAATCAGTAGAGTTAATAAAGTTCCTGGCTGTGGACCCAGGCAGAAATGAAAGAAGATTTGGCCAGCAAAATGATTGCATCCTGGTCCAGGCAAGACAGTTTGCCTCCTCCCCTGTCAGTAAAGCCCTACACCAATTGCTCCTACAACCCTACCCTGTTCACAACCACCGCAGAACACGGGAAGAAAACCCTCAGTGGGTTGTTAAGAAGACCTTGTGGCATGGCTGAGACTCCCATGCCTGCGAATGCAGGGACACCCACGGCGCAGGGCCGGAGTGGGAGACATCACAAGGGCCATAGAGCATCAGATGCCCTCCTGCCCTGGTTTTTAACCACTCGCACGTGAAGTCCAGATGGTTTCCAGAGGGAGGGAGACGGGTGTGCTGCTTACACAAGCAATGCCATGTTTCAGTCACTCTCATATGCCATCCAGATATTCTGGACTGGATCCAGTTTCCGTAAGGCTTCGCTCAACTGGGGACCTGGCCCCTCCAGCAGACAGCAAACTCCAGTCGTGCTAATGCACGTCTAAGGCAGAGCTGTGTCTTGGGCAGACACATTTTTAGCAGATGATCCTTGTTACACCTGGCGTGGAGAGAGGATTTCCAAGGTTCAGTCAACCTCCGCATCCAGGCTCAGCTCCGACAGAAACGAGTTAACTCTTCCTCACCGGCTCCATGGAGGAAGGTACGGGCCACATCAACCTGCTCCTCCCATTCTGGAGCTCCTCAGAGTCTTCTCAGATTCCTTTCATGTGCTCCACCTCCGAATGCCCTGCAGGGCTAGGAAATACCTCCTGTATTTGTTTGATAACTGTCACAAAAAGCACAGCACCACTGGCAGTGCTGGAGATGAGGTGTGAAAGTCTCTTTGTAATGTCAGATAGAAAAGAATCTCTTGAGTTCTTTGCTTAGGTCCTTTTCAAATGATAATCATCAAATCTGTCTATCTAATAGAGAAGAGAAGAAGGAGGAAGTATTTCAGCAACCCTCCCTTTAACATGGTAAATTTAAGGAAATGGGGAAATTCTCTAGTGTATATACAGTCCCAGACACAGACTCACCCCTGATACAAAACTCCAAACAACAACTTTAAAAGACAGTCTCCCTAATCCTGATTACTGTTTGCTGCACTGGGATGCTGCAGGTCCCTGCACAACCTCTGTCTAGCACACTGTTTGGTTTCAAGACCTTCCACTAGGCAAGGCAAGTGAGACCTCCTCCAAGGAATTCTTTTGCAGGCGCTCACCTTTTCAGGACGCAATACTCCAAATACATGTGTTCCTCAGCCTGCCAATGGGCAAATGTGACCATGAAAGAACAGCAGTAGCAGAAACCAACAAGAAAAGGCAGGAGTCACTCCCCCAAAGAACCAACCTATTATTTTCCCTGGCCAGAACTTCAATGCCTGCTTCTCTTTCAGACAGCACAGCGCATACCCCAGGCAGCTTTAAAAATCAACTTCCCTTTAAAACTCTAGCAGAACTCTCCCAGGCTTGGCAGAGGGACACTAGATGTCTGTCTTGCGGGCAAAGGTGACAAAAGCTGGGCTCTCCTCCCACAGGCCATATGCACGAGGCACACTGGAATGGACAACACCTTTGCTGAAGCCAAACCAGAGACCCGACAGCTTTTCTGGCAGATCTTTTGGACACCATACACAACTCACCAACCAGGGTGGTGTGGGTTTAACACAAAAACAATGAGCAAGTTTGGCTCTGCTCAAGCGACGAGTTTAGTCGGGGTTTGCCAGCGTTAACACGCTGGTCACGGCGCACGAGCTGCACTGGCTGTGCAGCCTCTGCCTCCCAGCACACACCTCGTGGGCCAGAGCAGGCAGTGGGCACGGCGAAAGCCACAACAAGTGGCTCTGCTGAAGCTCCTCTTGCAAGAGCCTCTCCAGCTCATGTCTTTTCTCTTTTGTGACTTCCTACCTCATGGCCAGGAGCTCTTCCTCTTCCCAGCCCTCCCAGACCCCGTGAACTAGATAACCTCTGCCTTTTCCCTGGTGTTGCATCTAAGCTCTCCAAACAAAAAGGAGGCAGGTTGTTCAGGGTAAAGCCTCAAACAGACTTTTCACTCTGGGAACAAAGGATTTTATTTAAAAAGCCCAAACCAGGTATCTGATACTTAAAGCAGCTCCAGGCAGGTTAGGCTCAGCCCACCCCTGTTTCCAGCTGTCACACTGCTGACAATACATGACCATCCTTACAACAAAGAGGAACAAACCAAAAAAGACCTTTTAAACCAGACCAGCCAGTGACATATTCTTCAAAAACTCTGACAAGTATAAACTGTGAGTTTTATAGCACACACATAGACCAGTACAGCACAGGGCACCTCTCCAGGTACTTCCACGGCTTCCTTGGCACTCTGGGAACTGGTGCTGGCCTTGTTCAGACCCTTTGCAAGCTCTGGGTGTCTGTGTGCATCTCCCACGTCTGCTCCTACTGTGGGACTCATGCTGTAAACCTTGGTATTGCTACAGCAATTTCCCAGTCTAATCACATGCCTTGTTGCATTACCACAGCAGCGATAGCTGGTTGAGCCACACACCACATCCTTGCAATTGTTTCTCTTACTCACAATTGACTTATTTATTAAATTTCAGCTTGCCAAGCCCTGCCAGGAGATGAGCAAGAACCCTGTCACCCCTCCTTGCTGCTGATCAGGGTGTCAGAAGGCAGGTGAGTGGGCTGTGAAACAGTCCCAGCAGTTCTGTAAGGACATGCTTTCTCCAGCAGCATCTACACACCAGGGCTTGAGGCCTGGGAAGTAAACCCTTGAATTGCAACAGAAATCAAAAGGGAAAGTAGATGCAAATGAAGAATGAATTAATTTGTGATTTTAGAGCAGACAAGTGTTTCCACAGACTTGCTTGTGGCAAGGCACCGGCTGCAGTCCCTGCACCAGCCCTCGCTTAGAGATCCACCTAAGAGCCATCCATCACGGAAAGTGAAGTGCCTCTAGATGCAAGGAACTCTATTGTGGGGGATTTCCTAGGTTTGGAATAAACAGCCTGATAGCTCCTGGCTGCTTCAGAAGGAGGCCCAGCCCAGCATCTTCTGCTCCTCTGACAAAAGACTTTGACTCTTCACTTTCAAAGGGGAACAAACAGAAGGCAGGTTCAGACAAGGCCCATGGCTGCGTGCCCAGCCAGAACTCAGCTAGTCCTTCATAGTAAATATTTGTTCTTAATTACAGTGCCATTTGCCCCAGGAGCTTGCCTGCAATCTGTAGGAGGGAGGGGGATTATGTTGTTGATAGGTAAATAATAGCTCTTTCATCCCAGAGGACCCAGTGCATTTTCCAAAGATGAAAGCCTCCTGGATGCCTTCCCCATAGGTTGGGGCAAGGATTTTACATCTTTGTCCCACTCAGAGGCTTGCCAAGAACTCCCACCTTAGGTTTTGTGAGAGGGAGATGGGAGCTCCACTGGCACGGCTGCCCCTCCAGCCTTGCTGCAGGCTGAGGGTGACTGGCACCGGTGACTGGCAGAGACCTGGGCATTAGGCAGGACCTGGTCTGCCTTTGGGATGTGAGACGAGGACAGAGCCTGCTGCTGCCCAGCAGCACCAAGCACACGCTGCTCTGCCATGCTCTCCCCATCACGCCGAGACAACGAAGGCAGGAACGAACTCCATCCCTCCTGGTGCCCAGGTCCTGCTCCTGCTCAGCACACAGCCACGCTCCTCCATCCCTCCTGGTGCCCAGGTCCTGCTCCTGCCCAGCACACAGCCATGCTCCTCCACCCCTCCTGGTGCCCAGGTCCTGCTCCTGTCTAGCACACAGCCACGTTCCTCCATCCCTCCTGGTGCCCAGGTCCTGCTCCTGCCCAGCACAGAGCCACATTTCTCCATCCCTCCTGGTGCCCAGGTCCTGCTCCTGCCCAGCACACAGAGCCACGTTCCTCCACGCCCAGCTCCCTCACTGGAGCATCTTCTGAGGAAGGGCAAGGCGCTGCCCAAGCACAGAGCAGCCAGGCGACATGTGGGAATCAGCCAGTTCTCATCTCCCCAAGGCCAGCAAGTGCGAGTTTTGATCTTCCCGTGCTCAGCTTCCAAAGCAGCGACATTACAAATACTTATCGGCGAGACGAAGGGAAATGTAAGCGAGACAGCAGACCTCTGCTCTGCCTGAGCAGGAGGTGAGAAGTGACTTCCTCCTAACCCACCACGAAAAATCCCATCTGACCCTCTGGGTGACAAGGAGTGCAAGCATGCCCCCTCTTCCAAAGCCACTCATGTCACTGCCAAGGCATCCTGGAGTACCCTGGAGTCAAGAGAGTTCCAGCCACACGTTACCCATTTCTTCCATAAAGAGGCAAAGCAAACATAAACAGCAACAAAATAAACCGCCAAAGGCAATCAAAACTGGTATCTACCCATGCTACAGCTCCTACATTCCTAATCCATGCCCAGTTACCAAGCCCAGCACAGAGCCCAGAGGGTAAATGCCTGTGAACACCAGAAATGAAAGGAGACTTCGAAAGCTCTGAACTTTCAGGGGAGAGCCAGACACACAGAAGTCCGACACTGTAATATTTAAAAATCCAAGATAAACTGCACTCCTTTCCTCCCATTTTCAGCCCATCACTCACAACAGGTTCCCCCCATGTCCCAGCCAGGCAGGAGCAGCCACAGGGATCACACTGCACTTCCAGGGCCCAGGAAAGCAACACAAACCCTCCAGCACCAATTCTGCTCTGTTGCCCTCCTTGGCTTATCGTTTATAAGCAGATTTGCTGGGCTTGGTTTTGCTTCTCTTCCTAAAACATCACACGAGCCTTTTATTTTGCTTTCCTCTAAGCTCTGCTTGAAAGAAAAAAATATTGTCATTTTCTGCCTCCAGCTGTAAAGGGCCAACCCAAAATCTGCTGCCAGCATGCAATAAATATTTGTACATTTCCTTTGGAACTTCATTCATCTCTCTCTAATGCAGAAGTTGAATCATTTGGCATTTCCCCCCCTCTTGCCCAAGGTCTTCAAGTTCCTAGACAGAGATTTAACGAAACCTCTGAAAATCACCCGTGCAGTGTCCTCTACCAACACCCTGGCAGCGAGCTGGAGTTTTTTGGCTTGACCCACGCATGAAATGAGCTGTGGTGTGAGCAGCAGAAAAGGGAGAGATTTGCTCTGTGCATCCTCCCCTCTGCAGGAATATCCCAGAGCTGGGGGACAGCCAGTCCCAGGACTTACATCTGGGCTTTTGCACAAGCCCTAGCTCTGTGAAACGTCACACAGATGTGTGTCATTGCATTACGGCCAGGAAAGGACAGCACTGGAGCTACAGGACCAGAAATGCAGCTGGTGTCAAGTCTTCCCTCTGGTATGTTGCTCTGTCCTACCCACCTGAATCTCTTTATTACATCCTTTAGATGTTTACTTTGCTTCCTGCCACTGAATTCGTCAGACAGGCTTCCTTGCTATTATGGTAGTTACAAGGTACATGGTTAGAGGCACATTTTATAGTGTGCCTAAACAAGGAGTTAAACCTATAAATCTGTGTAATGTAAGAAGCACATTACATTTAGAACAAGAAGTGAGCAAGGAGGGAAGTTTTGAAAGGCCACTATCAAACAATCCTTGTTTATCCCTGGCTAAGGCTGAACCTTTAACACAAGTCTGCCAACAATCCCCAAACCACCTGTAGATCCTCCACCTGTAAAAAAAAAAAAGACACCTTAAAACCAAAAGCACCATGAGGTCCCTTTTGCTTGCCCAGAGTCCTACTCCTGGACAGTGCAGATCCTTCCAGATGACCAGCTTACAACCTCATAAAAGGTGGAAAAAACCTTGGATTTAAGGCTAATATGCCTTTTTCCTTTTGAAGAGGGAGGGGAGGCAGCCGGGAAGCATAAGCAAGTTCATGTGCTAAGGGTTGAAACCTAAAGAAAAAGGGGTCCAATGAAACAAATCACTTTCAGTTTAATGGGTTTTTTCCTTTCCTGATGCAGGGCAAACTACCTTAATGTGCTAGCAGCGAGGGGGAGGAAGGGTGTTTCTCCTAACTCTGCTCTCTAACACAGATGCAGACTGCCCCTGGGGAAGCAGAGAACAGGGCTGAACAGATTGCTCATCAAAACCTGTAAGCCTGGAAAGAACCATCAGGCAAGAGCAGCTACTGGTGACTTCTCCAATGAACTCACCTGGAGACCAAAGCAAAAAGCCCAGGCCCTTGATCCTTACAAGTCCCTTGAAATAATGAGAGGAAGGATGCACATGTATTTGAGTTAATTCATTCAAAGTCTGAGCACCACCACCACCCCCCCACCCCTTACCTTCAGCAATACAGAGCATAAACATTCACCAGGGAATAGAGCAGGCCAGGGGAGACCAGAAGAAACACTGCACATCTTGTGAGTCACAGCAAGCCATGACAGAAGATTCATTAACTGTATTCAGGTGATCCTATTAGCTTTGCAATTGCTGCACATCAGGCTGCAGAGTAATTAGGGCTGCAATTCAGAAGGATTTACCAGAACATTTTTTATTAAAACACAGTTGTTGTTAATCAGCCTGACTAAAGCCTTCAGAGCTATTAGCCTGCTGCAAAGAAGTCATAATTACCTCATCCACTGGGGAAGAAGGCATCAAAGAAACTGCCTGGGATCACCTGCAGGTTTAGAGGACCAAAGGAAAGACGAGGAATTTATTGGGACATCTCCCTTTGGCATCACCGCTTGTTTTTGATCAAGTGTTGAAGTGGAGCACTCCGGAGGCCAGCAGAGAATGTCAGAACATCAAGTCTACACAGGAAGGATTTGCCATCGGAAGTCTGCCAAGGCAACACCCAGATGTATTAGTTGACTCAGAGTTACTGTACAAATCTTAATTGCTGCCTAAAAGTTTAGTGGTCCACCTGAATGACATGATCTCTATCTGCTGAGGATGTTTGGCCACCCTGCAGCAGTCCAGAGAAGCAGGGCTCGTATTTCCTCTTCCGCAGGCAGAGCATTTCTCCGGGCAGACAGACCCAACCCCTCCGGAGAGGGGCAAAGGGCAAACACCTCCTGCCAGAGCAGAGGAGTACCATCAGCTCCCGGGCCTCCCACTGCATGGCCAGCCATGGGAACAGCAGGATGCAGCCCCGCTCCAGTCCCTGTCCTCACCTCCACAAGGCTAAGGCAGGTTTGGTTCAGGCGACAGACAACTGGGCTCAGCAAGTCTGGCCACAGGACTGAGAACGAGTGGGGCATCAGGGCACCTCTGCCTCACACACAGAGCCCTGCGCGGGAGCGGGAGCAGACACCAACACAGGCGAGGGATGCGAGGATTTTTCCCTCCCACCCTCTAAGACCAGACGTGGTGAGTGCAGGACAGGGGGCCCGTGAGCCAGGCTGGCCCTCCTCTGCCACCAGCACCGCCTGTCTCCTTCCCCAGCCCCCTTTGCTCGCAGCTTCACTGCCAGGACACAGAGCACCCTCTCTCAGTGTCTTAGTTTAGAGTGAGCTGAAACAATTTAGAACGCCTTTCTCAAAAATTGACCACGCCTCTTTTAAATATAGAACAAAATTTTAATTTGGAAAAAAAAAGGTGTAGAAGGAAAGATAACAGTTCTTAACTACTAAATATAGTTATATATATATATATGTAAACCACCAGAACAGAACAGATAACAACTCTATAACCAAAAACCTCCAAACAATGAGTCCCTGAAGAAACAGGGTCAGAGCCTCTCCTGTAGGCAGCGTGGACTCTCCCTCCTTTTGTCCTCCATCCGGATGGTGCTGGCCCGGGGCGGGGAGGGTGGTGAGCAGAGGGGTCCGGGGGTTCCCTCGCTGGTACCTCGGTGGCTCAGGGAGAAAATGGCAGCAACTCCAAGGCAGTGAAGATTGTATATCCCTGTGAAGCTCTGGGCCCACCGGGCTGGGAGCAGGAGGCAGGGAAAGAAGCTGGAACCCGCAGCAGAAAGCAGCAATCCCTCTGCACGCTGGTTCCATCTCTCCCGCCGCCGCCAATGAAGTGAAGAGGGAAAAAAAAAACAACTCCCAAAACAAAACAAAAGAACTCTCCTCACAGCTATCAAGTTGGAATTTTGGATCATTAGCCGGGTCTTTTGTAAGGGGAGGGTGGGGGTGGGGGTGTCAGCCCCCAAAGTTTGTGTTGGTAGGAAAGAAAAAAAAAAAAATCCTGACAAACTCTAAAACTATAACACTCAGTTTCATCCCTGCCGTCCCAGGTGGCATCTGCCAGGAGGGAACTGCCCGCCGGACCACACAGACCACGAGACGCCACTGCCACCGCTCCTGTGCACCCGTGTGCCCGCCAAGGAGCCCTGCCAGACCCTCCAGGACCAACACCCTCGCCCCTGTGAAACGATGCACTTTATCTACAGTCTAAAGGGAAGCTCAGAAGGGAGAACGTGATTCAAAAAGAAGGACGAGTGGGAATGTGTGTGCACACACAGGACAGGGAAATAGCATGGGGACAGTAAGGGGGAGCCAGCGCTCAGCACAGGCTCTGGGAGGGAGGAGATGTGCTTGTAAACCAGGCACCTGCAGAAGAGATGCTTGGACTTTTATGTTCTGCAGAGCCAAGAGTCTGATGCTGGGCTTGTGCTGGTGGGAAGAGCCCAGGGAAACTTTGACAGGGTCTCCCTCAAAAATGTCCTGCTTGGACACACAGCACAGAAAACATAAAGGAGATTCTAAGCATTGTTATTTTTGAAGAGGAATATTCCATTTTAATAAGTAAGCTAAATTAACACGTTAAGTATCTTACTACTCCAAGGGGAGGAGGTAGGGGAGATTTTGCCAGCTTCCCCTCCTTGAGCACTTCAAACACTTTGGCACATCTGCCCTACAGGGAAGCCTGTACAGCGTCCAAACCTGGGGTAGGCTTTGCATCATTAGCCATGTACAACACCTAGCACAGGACTAGTGATGTAATGCAAATAATTAAACATAAAATCACAGTTGGCAGTTGACAGAAGAAGGGAGTTGGTTGGAACAGCTCATAGTGACAGTTTGTTCTTCCTTTGCCCTAATTCGAGTTCAGAGCTGAAAGGTGCTGTCCTGCCTGGCAGGGTCCCAGTGCAGCAGAGACAAGGACCCCTTCAAACTTCCAGGCCAAAGAAACTCCTTGTTGACTGTCTGACCAAGCGCAGAGGGTGGAATTGTCTGGCTCCGACCTGCCGCTATCCTGCCAGAAGGGGTTAAAATAAAAAAGACACTCCAAAGGCTTCCAAAGTCTTTTCCAAGTGAAGCAGTAATAATAATAATAACAAAACACCTCCACCCCAATCTTCATAAAAAATCAATACTGAGATTAACTGGAAATTTTGCTCCTTTCAGCTGGACACTAGAGCTAGGTGCACATCTTGGAACCAAATGATTGAGTTCCCTTGTCAGTTCGCAAATTAGCCAAGAACACACTTCAGTTTTAATGACTTTACTCATTATGTTCAATTGTTCAGTTTAGCTGAATGTATTTCAGCGAATAGACAATTCACCAATTATTGGTTGCCCAAATCACATGGTGACTGCCCAACATAAGATCACATAAATCACTTAA
This sequence comes from Grallaria varia, assembly GCA_013396735.1. Classification (NCBI taxonomy): domain Eukaryota; kingdom Metazoa; phylum Chordata; class Aves; order Passeriformes; family Formicariidae; genus Grallaria; species Grallaria varia. The sequence goes on along the minus strand of VWZG01013665.1, from coordinate 122,885 downwards.
TAAATTTGGATTCCAAGTGGAGACAGCCCTAAGGTACCTGCTTGGCTAGTCACTGTTTGTGGCCTACCCAACCACTGGTATGGGGGAACCTTCCATAGTCACTTTTTAAAATCTAGGCCAGAATTCCCTTTTATTTTAAAATTGAAAGTCATGCAAAAGTTCCCAAATTACAGGCTCATTCCAGTGACACTGCTGAGAATAAACCATTGCCATGAAGCTCTTAAATTCAAAGTGTTGCATATGGAGCCGGAAGCCCCATGAGCTGTTTTCCTTTGGATCCTCCTGAGTTGTTTTTTACCCTGAAGGCTTCATAGAGCTCTACTGGACATAAATAAAAGAGTTAAACATTTCCTTTTCTGCTACATCACACCAATTGATACTTGACTCACAGACCTTCCAGGCCTAGAAGGTTTTGCATTCTTAAGGGACTGTGACTCCAAAATGAAGCACTTTTTTGTATGTTTTCCTGTTTACACTTCCATTGTGTTGCGGTTGCAGTTTGCTTTTTTTTAATGTTACCATGCACAACAAGAAGCAGTTTCAATTAACAAATGAAAGATTCCTGTAAATTTTGCCTACTCAGGGAGGGTAAACAAGAGGTTTTTGGGGACAGAGGAAGAATAAAAACGAAGAATAAAAACACCCAGGCAGAATAAGCGTTATAAAGATGAGAAGCAAACAGGCTGAGCAGCTTCTTTACAAACCCTTGCACTGAAGGCACCTGTCCTACACAGGGCACAGGAGAAGCAGCGAAAGGGGATCTCCTGAGACCAAACAGCGCCGCGAGAGCTGCGAGACTTGTGAGAAGCCACTGGCCTTTATCAGAAAGGCCTGCCAACAGCAGAACCACCCGTTCCTCTCCGGCTGTGGCTGCAGGAAACACGATAAAAACCCTCACCAAAACATCAATAAGGAGTCAGGACTTGCCAGCTTGTTATTTCACACGGCGGCCGTGCCACTACGGTGCTGCCGCCCGGGCTCACGTCCCCACTCACCGGGGCACTGAAGAGAGCAGAGGGCAAAGCCCTAAAAATTGGCTCTCGCTGCTTATTCTGGAGCCACACACCCAAAGTGACGTTTAGAGGCAGGAAGGACACAGACTGGAGGCAGGCTGTGCCCCCCTTTCAAAGCTCTGCCCGCCATCTGACTGCAGGTGGCTCACGCTGGCTCTCTGCTCTCTGCGGGTGTTTGTTGCTCTGTATTCTTGCCCACGGTCTCTGGTAGTGGAGCACATAACAAAATCTCCCCACTTTTTCCGTCCTGCTCTTCCAAACACAGCAGTTCACCCAAACCCTGACAGTGGGTGTTCACCCAAGAGAGGCCTCTGCTTTCAGGAGACCGATTCCTTCCACCAAAGCTGCCTTGGTAGCAAGTTTAATGAATGAAGGATGCCCTAAGGAGAAAGGAGACAAGCGAGAGATTGGCACAGAGTGTCCACCCCGCCCTGCTCACAGAACACCAGTCCCTCCCAGTGCTGTGAAGAGCATTCACCAGACTGTCCCAGAGCTGGACTTGGAAGTCATCCTGTCCCCAAACCCCACCTCAAGATCCTCTGTGTGCTCCCCACCTCCTCCTGGCCAAGTCTTCTCCTCTGCAGGGCTTCCCACGTGGCAGGACGTGCTGCCTGCATTTCTGCAGGGGACACCTCCCCAGGTGAGGATGAGATCAGGACTTGGGTGCTCTGACACACCTGTGCTCAGAGCAGGCCTTGGAGAAGAACCTGAGCCGTGAGGTTTGGTGGAAGCTGGTTTGGTGAGAGCTCAGGGCTCAATCCCAGCTCTGCCACCAACTTTCTGCCAGTGGCTCAGTCCCGGGTGTGTTCCCAGACAGTGCAGGACATCCCTGTCCATCCATCCATCCTCTGCCTGACTGAGCACCCTGTGGCTGGCACTCTTGTCCCTTGCAGCACAGGGACTCCCCCACAGCACACACAAAACAAGAGTTCTTGAATCTTCCTTCTGCAGCAAGCCTAAGATTTTGTTTCCACGTCTTTCACCTTCCCAAACTCTGGTGCCACGCCAGGTGACTCAGCGCTCTGCAGAAATGCTGGCCCCCTTCAGCCTTCCAGCTCTTCACTGCAGGGTGTCTGCCCTCTGTAAGAGGGCAAATACCACCCAGCAGCACCTGGACAGCAAAGGACCAACGTTCCAACATCCACACTGCAGAAGAACTCAGTGCAAAGGACAAGGAGGAGATGACAATGGTGACAGCAAAATGCAGCGAGCTCAGTGACCAGGCACAGCATTTTAGCAGCAACCGTGGAGAACCACAGAAGATGTTTCCAGATCTGACTGGCAACCAGGCAGGATTAAAGCACCACTTATAAAATTACAAGGTTAATGGATGTTACAAGCACATTACCGGGTGTCGTGACTTGCTGGAAGCACATCCCCAGAAGACAACAGAGGCAATTACACTCCGTTCACTATCCAGCTGCATCAACCACCCCTAGGCACTACTTAGCAACCCCTTAGGAGAGTAAACTTAGCACAAAGAGCAGGATCTGCTGTTCCCACACCACTGGGTATGTCCTCTGAGCCAGCTCTGCTCCCTGACAGAGTTTATCTCCAGGAGAGCCCAAAAAAAACCAAAACCAAACCAGCCATCAAACTGTGCGCTGTCTTGTGTTGCAGTAGAACCCTTAGATAACATAACCTGCCATGGTGAAGAGAAGACAACAGAGCCAGCCATCCGGGGAAGGAGTGGAAGTCCACATTGCTCTGCGGAGTTTCAGGCAAAAAAAAAAAGTCAGCCCTGTGAGGGCCAGAAACGATAGGAAGTGGGAAACTAAGATACAGATGGTGTATGGATGGCTGAAAAGCCTTGTTCTAAGTCATATAGGAAGCCTGGAACAAGGAACGACTGTATCACTTCACTTAGGCCAACCTGTGAGATGTCCTGTCCAAGCTGGGCTGCCTAAAAGGAAGAGGAAGTTTCTAGGGAGCAACAGGGGTTTGTACATCACTGCAGCTTCACAAACCGAGGCCAAAGCATGGCCCGTAGACCTTGTGAAGGGCGAAGCAGCGACCAGCCCAGAGCTGGGCAGCAAACAGCACACCAACAAGAAGAGCCAAACGAGTCCAAACCCGCAAGGGCATGACGGCATTTTTCAGGAACTTGCAACACCACCTCCAGGGTGGGGATGAGCAACCAGCGTCCACACCTCGTCGCGCCGTAGTCATTCACAGGGCTGTGGGATCAGGCTGGAACACCTGCTGGGCATGAATGGGCGCCGAGGGACTCTCACATCCGCCGTAAGGGCGACTCATCTCTCACAAACACCTGCCCTCGCCCCGCTTGCCATGAAACACCGAGGGGCATCACAGGCTCCGTGCGTGGGGTGGGACGCGGGCAGGACGGGGACGGGCAGGAGGCTGCTCTTCATTTTCACAGGTTGTCTGAAAAGGTTCCTAAAAGCAACTGCCTGTAGAGAACTCCCCAGCACGCCCCACCCAGCCCACGTGAAAGGGGAGCGTGAGGGACAGGCCGAGTCTCTGACTGGTACAGGCTCCAGCTTGGGGTCTAGCAGGGGAAAGGAACACCCCACCCCAACAATCCCCTAGACTAGAAGAGAAGGTTTGTGGGTTTCTGCGTTTTCAGCAACGCCACGCAACTTTAAACACCCAATGGGTACACACATTAGCATGTCTGCTTTGGGAAAAATCACACAGCCTGCTCCTTCTCTTTATTGAGTGTTTTATTGAAACAAAATCTGGGAAATGAAACACTTCATCCATGCACTGCAGCCTGAATCATTATGCAAGTGACAAAAAAATTGCTTTTAAAACCACTTTTTCCTGTATTTTTCTCAGGCTACTCCTCTTCCAGTGACACAAAGCAGAATCTGTCTCTCCCCTTCTCCTGAAGCTGAGATCAAACAGCAACTTCATCACATCATAAGTTACAATTAAGGCTGCTCCTGGAAAAAGATGATCCTTTCCTAACTAAGTGCTAAAGCCCTCCTGATATTTCTCTTCCTATTGTCTGTATCCAAACCTGTACTTATAAGATTAACCTCAAATTAGGACCGTTTCCTCATTCTTTCTTCACTCTTACTACAGCCTGGTTCCTGGGAATCTGATCCTATCTCCCACAGAGGTTCCTCCCTGTTGATAGGAAATATCTGGTGTATGTGGGCAGGAAGCGCAAGCAGAGGATAATGAGGATTAAGAGAGAGTCCTTGTTATGACTTATCACCGCAGCAGATCAGGAGACTCAGTGGGCCATTTGATCAACAGGAACATTAGGAACCGTCTCACACCCCCACGCAGCGTCTCGCCCCACTGTGGGGTGGGTTAAAGTAGCACACAAGGGCTTTGAGGGCAGGATGAGTCGGCCTGACCCATCCAGCTACTCCCACATCCCCCAGTCCCTCCTAACCAGAAGCAGGGGACTGAAGAAGTGATGGGAGAGGACAGGTCAAAAAAGCAGATCCTTTTGGAGTTGGGTTCCTGCTCAAACATTCCACAGAGGAGACAAGAGGCAGGTGTGTTGACTCAGGGGATGGCTTTCCACTGCCTAAGGAATCTGTTCGTTTCAGAGTCACTGGTGCTGGTGAAGAACACGAAGTTTCCGTTGGTACAAAGTCCTTCTCAATGCTTTGGCTGTCTGTTTGCCATGTCCATTTGGTAACAGATGCACGGTAACCTCGCGAGTTTTCTCCTCCAGCCGGGCACTTCAGCAGCTCTCTTTATGGAACAAAGTGTCTCCAACCTCCATAAAAGCTCCTCACACACACAGAGCCACAGTGTGCCACACACAGCTCGTCCCAGGACCGTGTCTCCTTGGAGCCAGAGCCACTGAGTGCTGTTGGATCAAGCTGCAGCCTGCCCTGTGTCCTGTTTTCATGGCACTTGACAGCAGCACCTGGAGAGGAGCATAAGAACAGGCCAGGCATGGTGCTATGTTACATTACAAATGCTTTTCCAGGCTCCAGCTATTTGCAGCTGTGGGATTTTCTCAACAAGATATTGTGTATTGATATTAAAAGCACTCAATGGATTTTTATGGCATTTCTTACTGCAATGTCCCCAAGCCTATGAACACCCTTGGTCACCATAGATTCATACAGAGCATTTATACAGTTTGTTCTCAGCTCTTCTCTTGGAAGGTGACTGGCTTTGGGTTTTTTTTGCCCATACTCAGAATCAAGCCTACAGCACAGTTCGTTGCACTGCCGAGACCTCTCTCTCTCTTGTGGCATTATCCCATTTTGAGCCCATTTTGTTGCACTGTATTTGAGTTGAAGATGGTTCCCTGTTCCCGCTGGATGGCTTTGCTTTTCTCAGCATCATATGCTATAACCCCACCACTCCTCACTGCAAGGACTTCCTACAGCTATTCAGGGCAGCTTCTGGTTTTTGCTGCTCTGAACAGTCAGCAGCAAACTTCTTCATCTGCCACTTACTCCTCTCTGTCATTAACAGACACATTCAACAGCTTTTTGACAGGCCCTTGTTGCATCTGACTGATATCAATCCTCCACTGGGAAAGCTGGCCCTTCACCTCTTAGCCTTCATTTCTCAGCTTTCAGCTTATTATTTACTCATTAGAGACCCCCACGAGATATCCCAAAACTCTGAGAGCACAGCAGGACCTCTGGCTGGCCTGGGTCCAGCCACCCATGGAGTATCTTGAAAAAGACCTGTTTTCTGACCTGCTCTCTCAGCCCAACTCCTCAGCTTCCAGGCTCCAGTAACCTTCCCAAGGAAGGCTCCCAGCTGTGCCAGCGAGGAAAGGAGAACAGCTGCAGCCCAGGCACAGCACAGTCATTAACACTGAGTATGGACTGACACCGAGGAGGCTCCTCTGGCTGAGCATCCCTGACTCTGCTGAGCTCAGCCTGTGCCAGACCACTGCAAGAAATTCCTGGAGTTCAGTTTCTTTTTCCCACGGGGAACTCAAGCAGGTCCCCACGGAAACAGGACTTCCTCCTGCGATGCCACGGGGCAGCCACAAAGAGAACTGTCATTACTCAGCAACCCAACGTGCTCCCAAACCCCGGAAAAAAACAGAGAGAAAAAACCCGTGGCTCTTCCCAATATCCCTTTCACTGGATACCACTCCTCAATCCCATGGAGGTGAACAATCCTAGCGACAATCTTCGCTCCTGCTCCTCCCCAGACTGTCCCTGGGGGTTTCAGGCTTCAATTCCCAACCACACCGGGCTTTTGCGAAGTGCTCCTTCAGCCTCCTCCCTGGAGCTCCCGGCATTCCAGTGGCCGGAGAACAAACCTCAGGAAAAGCACCTTCCTCTCCTTTCACAGGGAGAGGCCGATTGCTTCGGATAATGGCATTAAACGAACAGGTCGGACACTGAGCTGCGAGATTAGTTCCCACAAAGGCTGCGTAGTAATGAGAGTGGTTAAAGACAGGTAATGAGTGGGTGGCACCTGTCAGCTTCATAATGTAGATTATAATTTGTTTATTACTCTTGCTACTGCTTTCGCTGCTGCTGGAATGCAATTAATTAATAGCGCTGATGAGTCCTGCGGAGTATCTGTCATCCCTGACCTACAAACATCCCTGGGCCGCCGCCGCACACGCAGCAGCGCTGGACATGTGGTGGCATTGCAGGGCCAGCAGGAAGGATCCCACAGCTCAGGGAGAGAAGTTAAAACCACAATAAACACCCCCTAATGTACATCCACAAGGAACAGGCTCACCGAAGTGTCAGGGATCCCAGAAAACCCACCATCACCCAGGGTTTCCTTAGCTGGAACCTGGGTCCCAGGGGAAGCCTTGGTTGTGTATCAGGAATGCACCCTGGCAAACCGCAGCTTCAAACACGGCTGCCTTTGTTTTATTAAAAACACCAACATCTGTAACCCTTGCTCCACGCGCTTCCCTTCACTTCTACCAGATTTAAAACCAGGCTGGGGATTTCTCTAAGCTGCCTGAGTAGGTGTTGGGAAACTTCTTGCAGAAAATGGACATGTGAGCGACCTCAGTGCTTTAGATGCAGTTATGCTGCCAGGCCTCTAAGACTGCAGTGAGAAACTGCTTGTAAGAGGCCTCTGTGGAGATCAACAGTGAAGAAGAATGTAAACTTAGAGAAGCTGCAGCAGAAGAGCTGAAAAACAACGGCACAGAAAGAAGTCACAAGGACTTTATTTTACACCAATAGAGTTGTGTGTTATTCGTATTAACCAGTCACAGGGTGGTTTGCAGTGTGTGTGCAGTGTGTGAGCTGTCTGGGTTATTTAAGGGGTGTTTTCACAACAATAAACGGCATTACCTTGATCATATTGGTCAGTTCGTGGTGTCCATAAGTTTCCCTCGCAATAAGTAGGTGGCAACGCAAGGAAGCGACAGCTCCGCTTTCTGTGCACATCAGGAGCTGCTTTGGAGCCCCATCAGCCTGGTGGCCCTCTGCAGCACTGTCCTCACCCCGTCCTGCAGCAGGACTCGCAGGATGGAGCCAAGGCAGGGTGAACAGAGAACCTCAGCCCCCCTGACTGCCAAAAACCAACCTCCCCAACCACCCGAGTCCTTCCCTTCGCAAAGCAAGACCACACTGCGGGGACATAAACAAAAACTGCGCCGCGGGTGCGTGTTTGGGCACAAAGGAGCGCCCACTGAAGTCAGCACAAGTTTGGGAAGACAAAACACCTCCCACACAAAGGAGAGACAGAGGAAACAGTCAGAGCTGCGAGGCTGATAAGCTGCCTGTCAGAACAGGCTCGGACTGTCGTAGCAGGAAGATGTTGTCCAAGGAGAGGCAAAACTATTTGGGGAATGAATGAATAGCAAAGCTTCTTGGTTTTTTGGGGTTTTAAAAAAAAAAAAAACAACAAAACAACAAGAAAAAACAACAATGACAAAAACCCCCAAACTACACCAAACAAACAACAACAAAAACACAAGACACAAGACTTTCCCAAACATCTCTCAGCCTTCTGCCAACGGGATGCAAGGCCAAGACATGCAGGAGCCTGCCTGAACTTCCATAGGCAACAGCCGGAACGGGGGCAGAGGGAAGGTGAAGAATGATAGAGAGGACACGGAGCTGACGGCAGAGCTGATCCTTGTTCTGTCAGAGGAGAGGGCAGCTTTCTGCAGGCTTAGCACCCTGAATCCCCTCAAACCCACCCCCAGCATCCTGCTCTGCAGAGCTCTGAGAGGATCCTCCTTGGCTCTCAGGGGTGGGACCCTGCCTGGACCCCTGTCTGCTCCAGGCAGCAGGGAATCAACTAGGCAGGGAGAGAAAGTGGCAAATTTAGAGCAAGACCCAAACAAAGGGCACCGCTGGAGCAGAGCTGTAAATCTTTCAGCAGGTACTGAGCATTCACTGCCAGGATAAATGCACAGGAAAATGATGGGTCCAATTCAGAGCTGCATTGGCAAAAGGGAGGAGAGTGCTGATCCCTCTAACTGAATCCCCTCATGCATAATTCAGTCCAAAATCTCCCATACTGAAAAAATGCTGTGCTTTTAGGATGTTCTATCTGCAATCAAACCTCAGAGCTCAGCTGCTTGCTGGCAGAGGGCTTTCACTAATGCCATATCAGTGACCAACGCACCAGTTTGCTGTCTCCCACTTCTTGCAGGGCTTAGTGCAAACATTCACCTCTCAGAAGAAAACAAGACAAAACCACAAGTCAAACTGGAGTGGTCCTAAAACCACAAGTCAAACTGGAGTGGTCCTTTACAAGAAAAAGAGAGAAAATAAAAGAAAAAAGTCAACACAGACCAGAAACAAAGAGTAAACTTCATAAAAGTAAAACCCCAAATCATGAGGAATCTGCCCTTGAGGCAGAGATGGGCGATGACAAGAGCAGGGAGAGGAGGAGAGCAGAGTGCTCAAATGCAGAGACTTTCAAAATAAAGCAGTGAGAAACCCAGCAAATGGCTTTACATAAGCCAGATGTTTCTCCAGGGAAAGAAAGTAGGCAAATAAATAAATCTGTCTGGATTCCCTTTTCTCCCCAGACTTGGGTCCCTCACCAGATACTTCTTGAGGCTCTACGTGCTCTTGGATCGCTTGCACCACTGGAGCAGCACATAAGTAACACACATATCCCCTCCAGATCTCCCAAAGCACAGCTGATCTCCACTGCCAACATGTCTCAATGTCTTTGAGAAGAAATGGGGCCAGGGGTCTGTTCTCCTACAGGACCACAGCTTTGCAGGAACCGCTGCTGGGGGAGAGCACCTCAACCCCCAGCTATCTGAAGAAACAGAAGGCAGTGGAGAAACCAGAGAAAGCAAATAAGGACAATGCAGAACAAGGGCAGTTTTGGCCATGAGCGCGATTGGAAGGGAGGAAGAAAGGCCAGCAAAATGCTGGTGGTCTCGCCTTGCACCGGGCAGGGGAGGGGGTTCCACACAGTCCCAGCACCCAGGGGTCCCCACGGCCCATGGACAGGATCCCAGCAGTCCGTGGCCATCCAGCCAGCTGGGGTGGCTGCGCCTGCCACAGGATTCATTCCCAACCCGTAATTAAACCCCAGCCCTTGACAGAGCCACCAAAGCTGGAACCACAGTTTCCGCCCTGACCCAGCTCCCAGCCCAAACTCAGGAGCACGGAGGTGGCAGGGAGGAGACTGGAGGCTCCAGAAACTTACAGTTCCATGGCAAGCAGCTCATCTCTGACCACAGGTGCCACCTCCATCCTGGCTGCCGAGGCCACCTCAGGCTGAGGGTCTTCCTCCCTGCGATGCTCACCCTCCCAGCTCCTCCACAGGACCTGGGCCACCACGAGGGCCATAAGCCTTTCACACCACCAGTTGGGGATCCCTCCGGTGCCCCCCGAGGTGTCACAGCAGGACCCTGGGGACAGCTGTCCTGGCGTCCCATGCCTCACTGTTTCCCACCAGTTAAACACACAGATGCCACACAAACAGCTGTTTAAGCCCATCCTTTGTGCCCTGAGACACAGCAAGGAGGTCAGTGGACAAAGCCAGGAGAAAGGGCCGCTCTGCAGGTGGAATAAAGAACCCACAGGAACAGGATGGAGAAGGTGGATGGTATTTCCAGGAGCTGCTGGACATCCCCTCTCTTTTCAAATCACATTTAGCCAGCACAGCACTCCACAATTAAGAGAGAGATTTGAGGAAGCATGGGAGCAAATGGGCCAAAATCAGGAAGCAAGCCTGCTTTCACACTCATTGCAAGCACCCCAGAGCACAACTATCACAGCCTGTGCCAGTCGGCTGTAAATACAGGGATGTGTTTATTAGCTGAACTATTTGTGTGCCTTTGCAACACTGCAAATAGTCTGGTTTGCTCACATAAAGGATAAAACAAGAATACGACAGCCCATAAATAACCTGGTTACCTTGGAAATGCGAGCACCCAAATTCAGATGGTAGCAGGAAGAGTCTGCTTTTCCACGTGCGTCTCTGGGTGATGCAACAGCAGCAGGCAAGTCCAGAGCTGCAGAGGTTGACTTGCGTCACGCTCAGAACACGCTTGATGCCCCACCAAGGGAAGGGTAGACATAAGCAAGGGCGAAAAAGAAGCTACAAGCAACCACAAAGCCCCTTCCCCGAGCTCATGACCTGCTCACAGGGTTCCGGGTGCTGGCCCTCCCAGTGGGGAATTGCAGAAGCTGAACTCTGTGCTCAGAACTTTGTGCTTTTGCCATGACTTGAAACGGAGGGAGAAACTTTCCAAAAGCACCCGGGACCTGTGGTCCCTCTGATGGTTCAAATGAGAGAGTTAAATCATTCACTGGGGAAAAAAAACGATTCCCATTTGTATTGCCAGAGGACTTGTGGCATCACAAGGGAAAACCCAGGGACAGCAGCCCGCTGTGCCCCAACAGGAGATCACCTGGTTTTGTAGAGCAGAACACCACAGAGCGTCTTAGAAGCAGCTCATCTGGAATCAACGGGTTAACCGAGGAGCTTCTCCCTGCCGTGTGTGGGAAGCTGTGTCTCCCTGCCAAATTCCACTGCTCTGAACACAACCAGCTTTCTCCCTCAGCCCGTGCTCCTACGCTCAGCCAGGGCTCGTGCCTGCCTCTGCAAGGGAGCGTAGACAGAGCCCAGGCCCTCCTTTTCCTCTCCAACTGTTTCTCCAGCATTGCCCCTTGCCTGGTGTCAGTTCTCTCCTTCTCACTGAATTACAGGACGTCAGATCTCCAAAGAAACCCCTCCAAGCCGAGACGCACAGTGCAAGGTGTTTGTAGAACACCCATGGCTGAGGACCAGCCAGGCTGGCTGCTGAGGCCAGGAAGCTTGGAAAAGGCTCCTCTGGGTCTTGGAGGAAAGAGCACTTTGCAGGTGGCAGGATGACTCTCCAACAAGTCACCTCCTTCCTCTGGCAGCAGGGCTTTCGAGTGCTGGGACACTCAGGGAGGAGTCGCACGTGCCAGGATGAGGTACCCGAGGAGCAGCCTGGCATGTGCCCGCACAGCAGCCCTGCCTCCGAGGCCATGGCAAAGAGCAGCCACAGCTCAGCTGCCACGCAAATGGGCTCACGGAGCCCCTGCTCACATCCTGCTCCACACCCGAGCAGAAAAGCCCGAGAGGGAACTGGACGGAAGCAAACGCAGCCATCCACCTGAGGAGCTGCTCCGCACTGCAGCTCACACCTCCAGCACGGCTCCCCATCCTCCTCCAGAGGGATTCCACCGTGGAAGCACAAGGGGAAAACCTAGAGGTCTTCTTTTCCCTGCGTGCCAGGTAGATTTTCATTTGTTTAGCCACAAACAGGAGGCCTCGAAATCAATATATGGATTCCCATCACGCAGTCAAGGAATGAACAAACTCACGGACACACACACAGAGACCCCCTCTCAGCCTCTGCCTCCCCTCTGCAGCCACCAGCCCAAAGTGCTTCTGGAGTCAAGCTACGTGTCCTACCCAGGCCCTGGGGTTAGAACAAGGTGACACACACCTTCCCCTCGAGGAGCTGGACAATTGAATATAGATAACCTAAATGGCAAGAAGTGAAATGGTTAAAACAAAGAGTGCTGGGGCAGGGGGGAACCCAGCCCTACCCCACTGCAGGCAGAACCACGGGGAGCTGCGGCTCCCTTAGCTGGGCTGCCCTCAGAGCCACATTTCAGACCAAAACATCCCCCCCAGTTCCTCCAGTTTGCCCCCAAGCCACATCCTGGGAGCACAGGGGGACAGCACAGCCCACCCTTTCCTCCCAGGGCTGCAGGAGGGGCTCCCACCCACCAGGAGACCCAGGGCAAGTCACCAGGTGGCTGCCCACCACTTCTCACTTCCCTACCCAAGCCCAGCCTGCTAACACAACAGTTGTGGGCCAGGCCAGCGAACAAAGTGCCTTTAGTTTATCTATTTATTTTTGGCGCAGAGGAATGGCTGGGGTCAAAGCCAGCCCCATTCTCAAGCTGTTCTTTGTTCCCTGGTTTATCCAATACCCCCTTATCCCTCTCCTCGCCCTCCCACCGCCCCCCTCTCCGTTTTACCACAGGTCTTAAAAATTAAGCTGTGCATGAAACCAAACACCACACTTGAGCACTGCCCAGCAAATGCTCTTCATGGTCACAGAAGAATACTAATTGACCATAAAAAATGGGTAAGAGCAGTGTGCCCTTATATGGGCAGAGGCTAGACAAGTATCTGACACAAACATCATTTTTAAAGAAAAAATAATATTTATTTGCAATATAAACAAAGTCCCAATATTGGATCAGTATATATAGGGTCACTAATTTTCCTTCATAATTCAGAAATCAGAACCATTCCTCACTAACAAGCTCTCATTTGTACTAATCAGAAGATGCATCTTATTTTTTTTTTCCTTTAAAGAAGAAAGACCACTAACAGCACAGGAAGCCTTTACAAGCCAGCTTAGCTGTAATGCAATACAGATGCACTGTCAAAAAATCCCTGAAAAAATAAATTCCTCCATGAGGTAAGATGCAATTAGGATATTCTCAATTTTCTCACTCGCAACCGTATGCCCATTCTCCCTTCCAATGACCCACGATCCCAACATTGTGGCAAACAAAACCCAACAAACAAACAAAAAACAACCAGAAAACAAGAAACGTAAGCTCATTCCAACATTCTGATAACATCTTGTAACAAAAAGAACAGTTTCAGGATGTGACAGCGTCAAACATTCCTCCAGATGGAGATTTTTTTTAATTATTTTTTTTTCATTTTCTTGAAAAAAGTACAAAAAACTGGATATCTAGAAAAAATCCGTGGCTTTTTTTTTTTTTTTCCTTTCAGTTACATGAGAGTTAAAGTGGACAGGGAGGGGGGAGAAAGGAGGGACTACATTGCAGCCAGTAAAGAAATCTCCAAATCCGTTCTGCCCTCCTCCCAGAAATTATTACCACTTCCTCCCCTCCCAGCTTGGTATAAGGAGTCTGCCAAACACTAGCCAGAAATACATACAAGTCTTCTCAGAATAGAAGGCACGGCATAAAGTTATTCAAAAGAGGAAGGAAGAGGGAAAAAATAAAAAAAATAATCAGAACCTCTGTTGAAAGCTCCAATCATCTCAGAATTTGCCAGTTAATATATATATTCATATATATATATATATATAAAAATTCTCTGTTGCAACGCTCTCCTCCTCACTCCCACACCTCTCCAAGCCCCTCCCGCGCTCCGGGTGCGGCGATGGAGTCCCGTCCCAGTCCCACCATGCCATCCTTGTCCCAGTCCCACCACGCCGCCCCAGTCCCACCATGCCATCCTCGCTCTGCTCCAGGTGCTCGCCGTGCTCCCCCCTTGCCCCGCACACACGTGGGAGAAGACTCCGGTGCGTGCCCAAGAAACGCCACCGCCCTCTGCGCTGGGAAAGCCGGCACGGGCTTGGGGCCAGCTGGAGGACGTCAAGTCAAGTCAACGGGCGGCAGAGATCGAAGCTGGGCTCAGACGTGCTTCTACCAAACTCCGGAGGCTACAAAAGTTTTTTTTACCTCTGGCAATAGCAAACAGTGTTTTTGGCAGGGGTTGGCATTAAAAAAAAACCAAAAAAAACCCAAACCCAAACAAAAAAAAACCCCCCCAAAAAACAAAAAAGCTTGCGGCTTAGTCACCTTGGCTGAATCAGTGCAGAGTTTTTGTGATTGTGAGTGCAGGAGTGGTGAAGGGGTTGCAGTTTGAAGCCCAACTGGCCTTCACACGTGACAAAGCTTCCTACCAGATGCTAACGACAACAGCAGCAGCATGTAACTCTCTCTGGAGTACCCAGTAATATGCCAGGACATACCAAGGCTTCACAAAGTGTGCAAAATGCATTTGGTCAATATAAACATTTGATTAAAAAAAAAAAAAAGATCAAACAAGAAACAGAATAAAATACTGGTTTTGCAACCTAGTCTGTACAAACAGTCAGGAACTTACATATTTAAAAAGTTTGAACCCAAAGCTTGAGTAAGATCTACCTTTTCTCTTTTCTGTTTTTTTGTTTTGTTTTTTTTTTTCCTCTTAAATCAAAAAAAGGTAAACTTGGGTTTTAAAACAGTCTTGGCCCAACACCTTTTGTTCAAGGTTTCCAAGTGCATTAATCTCCTCGTTTTCCACAGCCAGCTAACCCCTGGTAGCTCTTCACACGTGTGCGTGTTCTGACAGTCCCGATGCACCCAGGAAAGGTGTTATTGCCGGTGACAGCTGCGCTCGAAATGCTGTAACATCGCCCGTGTAAAATAACCCCCTGTGAAAACACTACCTCTTGGAACCACTTGGATCAGGATTCTAGAGAACGGCATTAGCCTTCTTAAAGCAGCGATCAGGCACCTCTGCCCAGAGGAGCTGCTCCTTTCAGAGCTGCCTGGCAAGACAGATATTTTCGTTACGAGTTGAAATGCTCAAGAGAAGCGATTCGATGCTCGAGTTCCCCACCAGGCAGTGTCCTCTTCATGTGGACTCCAGGGTGTTCAGCTGAAAGAGGTTGTGGTTGGTGGGGGTGGTGAAGTAGAGCTGTTCGCTGGGCGAGCGGTTGTCACAAGGGCTGTTGAGTCCCAGAGTCCTCTCAAAGTCCAGGAGTTGGCCCATGAAGTTAAAGTTTGGGGAAATGTTGGATTTTTTCCTTTTCACAAAGTCATAGGCATCGTTCAGGGACAGGTTGAGTTTTTGCATCAAGTAGGCGACAGTGACTGTCACGGAGCGGCTGATGCCAGCGAGGCAGTGAACAAGGATCCCACACTTCTTGGAACGGGCCTCATCTGAAACAAGACAAGGGGAAAGGGGGAGTCTATTATTCTGCACCAAAAATGCATGGCTTTGGAGCAGGGCCAGGTGGCAGCTGCAGGCTCCTAGGACCAGGACGACTGCCAGAACTGGATCCCCTGCTCCTACTGACACGACCTCATGTCCCTCTGACACTCACATCTCTCCCCACGGGGCTCCTGATATTCCCACTCAGGAATATCTACTGTTTAGCATGGCAAAGCTGCACAGCCCCAGTAAAGCCAAGCACCTCAAGTGATTCAGAAGCATAAATCAAGTCTAGCAACACATCCGTCGCCCAGGGAGCACCAGAGTCCTCTTTTAGAGAGCTGGAGTAACCCACAGAGGGCAGATGGAGCTGGAGACAACATCTCCAGGGAGATGCTGGTGGCTGGGCACAGCACATCCTTCTCAACACCACTAACTGGGGAAGGCTGCAGCCCAGCAGCATATGAGCTATTCTCTTCTGCTGTTCTCGTCCTCCTTCCACTAGAAAGTTACATGAATGTAGTCGATGCCAATTTAAGCAGAGTCTGAAGTGCGAGGACTTCCCTGATTGTGAAATTGTCCTTTAGGATCGACAGAAATGCACTTCACTACAAACAAACGCTTGTGTTGGAGGAGACTCTCAGGATGAATGGTAGAGGGAAGCAGGAATGCAGGCTGGACCGAAAAATGGTGAGGGAACAGTGACGAGATTTCCCCTGCCTCGCCACGGACTGAAAAGCACACACACACTCATTGTCCCTGGCACAGCCGGAACAGCGTGATCCCTTTATGAATTGACATCTTAGTGCTCAAAGAGGGACACGCCACTGAGGACACTGAATGCACGCAAGGAGCCAGCACTGCTTACTGCTGGGCAGCCCTGCTGGAAGTCAGGCCTTTGACTGAGAGCTTGGCGGGGAGGGAGAGGAGGTGGCAGGAGAAAGAGGATCCTCGGGCAAAGCCAGAGGTAAGAGACACTCCGGCACTCCAAGTGCAGGGAAGGGCAAAGAAGATGCAGGCAATAAAATCCAGCCCCAAGCCACAGCAGATTTTCTGCCCAACCTCCAAAACCAGGCAAGAATTTCCAGTACAGTGGGCATTCACCCCCCAGCATACCCAGTCCTCTCCCCAGGCTTTCCTGTTTAACATTTCTCCAGGTATTTTTGCCTTTTATCTGACCTGCGCGAGCATTTCTTGGTGGTAATTTCCAGTCATTAACTGGAAAGCACAAGCTCGGTGTTCACAGGGACATCCACCGACTGGAGCAGGAAGATCCCAAATGCCACATGTCAGCAGGAACCCTGACTTTTAACACCACACACAGCACGGGAAGTGCGGACGGGACACCAGACAGGTCCCTGTTGCCACACTGACCACAACCACGTTACTAGAGGACAGAAGCTGGGGGCAGAGAGCCTGTGGGAACGAGGGTTTCCAAAGGCTGAAGAGCAGCCAAGGGTCTCCTGCTGACTGTTCTGCCCCATTTTGGGCCTTATGGCACAGCAAACACAAGCACTGGGGTCTGAAACCGGGGCAACAAAGCAGCACTAAAACAGCCTTCCCAGATTTGTCTGAAGGGAAAGGTCCCTCTCTCCTTTACCTGTACCAGTGCTTCTAATCAGACATGCAGCCACGGGGTTTTTAACAGTTAATGGTGACAATAGTGCCCGTGCCATTCACCCCCATAAAACAGAACTAATTAGACGAATAGCCACCAGGAGCAAACAGTGCAGGTCAGGCTGGAAGTGTATCAGCCTGACACACACTTCCCACAGAATAAGAGGCAATTTTCAAAATCAAGACCAGCCTGAGAGAACAGATTTGCCTCCCTGCACCCCCCACCACCAGTCAAAGCTGTCTGAGGGGTTCTCTGCAGGGCAGCCTTTCTATCTGAGCTCCGCAGTACAATTAGAATCACTAACTCATTGTGCTGACACTTACCTTAGGAGGAGTATCCATACAAGGAGTTAGTTCTGCTAGGGTGGCTGGCAGTGGGATCCCAACTAGACCAGCAAATCCCCTCCGGAAAACTCACACACACACTCTTTTAACCACACTTGGGGCTAAGGAATCTCTGACACCAGTCACATTAATTAATGCAACTCCCATCAGCACTCACTCCCCCGAGCAAAGCAGCTCCCCACCACCTGGGCTCAGCCATTCCACTCAAGTGCAAATCCCACACAAGGGCAAGAGGCAGCGGGGCCGGTCCCACCACCTGCAGGTAACTCTGAGCTGAGGTGCTGCAAGAGGGCTGCATTTTGGAAGGGGAGGCCTCCCTGAGCCCAGCCAGGGTGACACAGAGCAGAAGTGCCACCTTGGCAGCATGTCACTCAGCTGTGCCCTGGAGAGGTGAGGCTGGAGATGAGCAACAGCCCTGGGAAGTGGCACAGCGCATTCCCAAACTGTGAGTACGAGAAGCGATGTTCTGCCAACTACCTACCAATGAAAGCAATGGCCTCGGGAAAGAACTGCGAGAGGTTCTGGCTCCAGTGATCCGAGATGGGGATCTGCTTGTACTTGAACTCCCCGTCGTGCTCGAACATGTTTGGCAGGTTAGGAGTCACATTCAGGATGTATTTAATGCCGTATTTGCCCAGGACGTCCAGGTTGGTGGAATCTTTGGCACAGCCCAGGTACAGGTAAGGGAGGATCTGGACGGGAAAGGCAGGCTGATTGTTAGGGATGGGACTCCCGTCCGACTCCGTGGCACTGCTGGGCTCTCTGTCGGATTCGCCATCCGAGCAGTCGGAGCTGATCCGCAGCCCTCCCAAGCCAAGGACCGACGCCGGGGGAGAGTTGCTGGGCGAGGAGCTGTCAAGGTTCGTCTCGCAGTGCTCAGAATATTCGGTCTGAAACTTGTTAAAGCCACCTGGGAAGGAGGAAAGGAGAGAGGGAAGGGGAGGGACAGAGAGAAAGATGTTTTACTTTTCCGAATGGGAAATCCTTCTACCCTCTACACACGTGCATGTTACTTAGCAAGTCTTTGCCAGCAGAAAGTTGGTATCCCTTCAACTTCATACCAAGAAAGGCATCTCCCTGCTTCCTCATCTTTCCCTGCTCCTGAGCAAACAGGTCCCAGGAAACCCAAGAGCAATTCTGACAAAGTTTGACATGGCTTGTGATAAAGAGGGGTCAAATCTCAACCACAAAAGAAACAGACGCCAAAAAATAAAATCAGTGTCAGGAGACAACCCCGCCTTGTTTAGCTGCTCAAAAATACGGGTCTGGGGCAGTTTAGGCAAGGGCTATTATGCCACCTAGACAGAAAAGCACACAAGTATCAGCACCTGAAGAGAGAAATCAAGGACAACCACAACACACTCGTGTAATACATCTGCAAGCAGGAAAAAAAAAAAGACCCTAAGTTTTGCCAAAGAGTGCTCCTCACACCTATTCTACCACTGCACGCAGGTTTTGCGAGCAGCGCCACGGGGTTTGTTCTTCACCCGAAGCCCATCAGGAGCACAGAGAGACGGGGAACCTCCGTGTCTGCCCCAAGCCCTTTCCTCCGGCTCCTCGGCTTGGGAAGGACGGCAGGGACAGGCAAGGGAAGCAAAAACATCCCCCCCCCGATCCTTGCCGGGCAATATTCAAGCGGGGCTCAGCCACCCCCTCCCCGATCCTTGCCGGGCAATATTCAAGCGGGGCTCAGCCACCCCCTCCTCGATCCTTGCCGGGCAATATCAAGCGGGGCTCAGCCACCCTCTCCCCGATCCTTGCCGGGCAATATTCAAGCGGGGCTCAGCCACCCCCTCCTCGATCCTTGCAGGGCAATATCAAGCGGGGCTCAGCCATCCCCTCCCCGATCCTTGCAGGGCAATATCAAGCGGGGCTCAGCCATCCCCTCCCCGATCCTTGCAGGGCAATATCAAGCGGGGCTCAGCCGCGAGGATCTGACGCTGACAAATGGTTTAATGAGAAAAGGCTCCCGGAACCTCGGCGGGGTCACCGAGCAGGACAGACAGCCCCGGCCACATCCATTCATGAAAAAGGCTCGTCCTCGCCCTCCTCCTCCCCCCGCGCCGCCAGACAGCGCCGAGGAGCCATTTTGGAATGTTAATTGGAAACATTTCCCACCGAGGCTCCGGGGGGGGAAAAAATAATAATAAATAAAAAAAAAAAAAAGCAGCGGAGAAAGGGGCTCGGCTCCTCCCCTGCCCACGGGGGAGAGCTTGGGAGGGACTTCAAAGCCGCTCCCTCCTCCCCGCCCGGGGATGTGCGCGCAGGGGACAGCAACGGGAGCGCAAAACGAGGGAGCCCGAGGGGAGCCCCATAGCGGGATGATGGGATGGGGGTCTCGGGAGACCGGGATCAACCCCTGTGCTCGCCTCGCCTCCCTGTGTCTCCCGGAGGTTTGTGCGGGCAGCGCGGCCCCGAGGGCTGCTCCCCAAACCCCTGTCCCCCCAGCCCGCTACCCGGGGCTGCCACGGGTCCTCCCCAAATAAAAAGGCTCTATCGAGGAGCGTCAGTGTTTTTTAAAGAGCCGCAAGTGGCAACTTTCTTGACCGCTCTCCCCCCCCTCCCCACCATACACACACACACACACACACACAAACGCCTCCGCTCTCCTGTTATTTCTGCCTCAAACCCGCCACCCAGCGACCGCACTGGGAGCGCTGGGAAGGATGGGAAGGGTCCCAGCCAGCCCAGCTGTGGGCTCTGCTCGGCCCGCTGCGATCTTTCAAAATGGTCAAAAACCAAACTAACGAAAAAAAAACAGCCCAAAAACCAACAACAAAACCACAAAACCCTAACCAAAAGCCAGTCCCCCGCAGCCCTCCCCAAGGGATGCGGGCTCGGCTTGCCCCGCAGCGCATCTCCCCATCGCCCCGTCCCGGGGGACCAGCCGGGCTTGTCCCCTCCCAGACCCCCCTGGGGAAAGGGGCAGCGACACCCAAGCGCTGGCTTTGCGGAGATGAAATAAAACCATGGGAGGGCTCTCCTGGCCGCCTTCCCCCAAAGCGCGGCCATCCCTCGCGGAGGGCGGCCCTAGAGAGGGTCCCAGCGGGGAGCGCAGGCGGGGGCGGCCCGGCCGGGGTCGGATTGCGACGGGGCAGCGCTTGGGGGGCAGCGCCGGGGCCGGAGGGGCTTCTCCCACCGCTGCCGGGGGGAGGCGGCGCAGGGAGAAGCGGGGCGCTCCTTCCAGCCCGCGACCATTTTGTGCGGGGGATTAAAGCGGGATGCAGAGGAGGGAGGGGGAAAAAAAAAATATATAAATGAAAAATAAAAATAAATCGGGCAGACGGGGCGAGGGGAGGAAGCAAAACAACCCAGACACCTCCGGGCGGGCAGGGGGTGCGGAGCGGGACGCGGAGAAGGGCTGCGGGAGCGGGACGGGGCCGGGGGAAGGACGGCGGGGAGCCACCTCACCTTTCAGGTAATAGGCTTTGCAGCCGTCATCGCGCAGCTTCTGCAGCAGCAGCCCCAGCACCGAGGTGGCGGCGCCGCTGTCCTGCCAGTCGGCCGTGGCCTCGTCGTAGAGCAGCACCGTGTCGGCCTTGCAGCGCTTGACGAAGCGCTCCTTGTCCTCGTGGTTGGGGATGATGGAGCGGATGGGCAGGTTGCCCTTCTTGAGGCGGCGCAGCATCAGCCCGGGGATGGCCAGGTTGATGGCCGTCTCGATGTGCGAGCTCTCGAACAGTTCGTGGGGCCGGCAGTCGAGCAGCAGCAGCGAGCGGCCGCCGCCCGACTCCAGCTCCTCCTGCAGCCACTCCGCGCTCTTGCACGGCATCGCCGCAGCCATGGGCGCCCGCGGGGAGCTGCCCCAGACCTGCGTTTTCATGGGGCTCGGCAGCAGCGGCGCCCGGCCCCCCGGCCCACCCCCGCGGCGTGCGGACGCGGCCGCGCTCCCCGCCGGCTGCTCCTTGCGCTGCGCCGGGCGCGGCTCGGCTCGGCACGGCCGTGGGTAACGCGCTGCTGCGGCCCGGAGCGCGGCGGCG